>CAIGRP010006181.1:0-42342 GCA_903798385.1 Fraxinus cuspidata
ATGAGTGATGATTCTGTGGCTGATTCTGTGTTAATACAAATTTTGAGAGGAAGAGAAGTGAAATTTGGATTTGAAGAGAGGTTTGGTTAAAAAAAAAAGGTAATATTCTTATTCTTGTGACCTTCCCTTTTAATGAAAAACTAAATGAAAGAGTTATGTAACAATATACCTTGTTAAATTGAGCATTTAAGTGAGAATTTGAATAATTTTAAACTCGAGATAATTCTAAAAAAATAATTTTATAAAAATATCCACATGGTGAAAAATGAATGATTTATATGACATGTAACATATCTCCATGAATGTCTATCAACAAAAAAAATTATCCCCTCTAATTAACTTCATATATTTGCGGCTTAATGAAAAAAATGATGAGTTTTTGACTCCAAAAATATAAAAATGATGAGTTTTTAACTCCAAAAATATTCTTTTAAAAAAATCTGCATGATGACGAATTTGGGTTGTGTGAAATACCATGCAAATAATCATTGTGACAACCCATTTATTCATTAAAGTTTTGTACTCAGATTTATTTAAATTAATGTTTTAAATCTTTGGGCTTATAAATGACTTATATATTGGGCTTTCATTATCTTAAATGGGTCCAGCTTCCAAAATTAGCTTTTTAAATGGGGCCACACTAACCAACTTAATAGTATAAAATTCGGGAATTTACCGTTTAGAAATTTCAAATTTATAATTTCAATTTTACCCTAAATTGTTTTGTAAATAGGAAGTCATCATTAAAATTTTGTATTATCATAAAATCGAGAGATATTACGGAAAATAGGGTGTAAAATTATCTCTTATAAACTTATTTTCATCATAATTAATTACTGAAGCGATGGAGGAGGACGCAATTTTACGTTCAGACGAACCTCTATAAATCTTGAGTATTTTTTATTTTTTTTGCATTTATTTTCTTTCTACAATTTTATTTCTCTTAGTGCTATAGAATAGTGGTTTCTAATTTACAAGCCTATAGTTCCAACTTCCAAGTGCTGATATTCAAAATGTAAGCGTGGACGCATGTGCTCATTTGGTATAAATAAAAATCTAAATTTATATTAAAGTCGGTGGCTCTACTTGCTTATCAGAATATAATTTCTCTTTCCTCTATGCAAATCACTCGATTAAACCTTTTCCCTTGTAATTTCAAAAAATCATTTTTAAGCCATTATTTCAATGATGCATATTAATTTAGGTGTGTGATCCATTTGTATTTTTGAAAAGATTTGGGACTCACTCTGCAATTCTCCTTCATTTTCCTATTTTGTTGATTTCTTTTATTTCGTTTATACAAAGGGGATGCCAAATTCATCATTTTACGCATATTTAATGGTAAAATGGCCGGAAAGACGTGATTTATAATTACATGAAATGTCTGGAATTTCTTATGCTAAAAAATGTTGAAGGTAGATTAATAACAGTATGCAAATATTGGGGTAAAAAGTACAGATTTTCCATTTAATTTCTAAGTAATCAATCCACCAGGGCAGTAACATATGCGAACACATTGATAATTAGTTTTAACACTTTACAACAGTCCAAAAATCGCTAAAAATGAGAGTATTACCGGTACTAGACAGATACTTAAATGTATAATCAGGTATTGAATTGCATTGTGATAGACACCCATTAGCACAATCCTTTATATCTGATTTTTAATATTTGGACTTGAAGCTCCATATCGCACTTATTTTATACAAATTTGTACTTATTTCTCGATAAGTACAATCACAATTTTGAAGATAAGCAAGATGACCATTCAAGCACAGTTTCTGCACAAAATCAGCACATTATTTCCTCAATCATTCAGCTTATTGTATGCAGAATTTGTAACAGATTTTCCTGTTTAAACATCCAAAAGTTGCAAAACTGACTTATTCAGATAATTAATGTAACCCTTAAATGTGTAGTAACCAAAAACAAGATATGTAATCCATGATAAACCAGAAAGACATAATTTAAACCAGAGATTAACTGAAGCACCTCGAAACAAGGCAGATGCCTTACTTTCTAGCAGACTCTTTCCTCAAAGCATTCTTTGTGACCCTCTGTCTCTTATGTCCTTCCACATTACCAGAGGAAGATCTTTCTTTCGTAGCATTCCTCTTTCTCAATTTCAAATCCTTTGCACAGATGGTGTACTGGTTTCGTGCATCAGGAATGCTGAAGTCAGCAGGGTTCTGGTTGAGTGTGCAAACATGTTCTTCCGTCCGAATTCTCAGTGGCTGGCGAGTTCCAGGATTGGTGGATTCCTCCAAGTCAATGGACATTGATGGAATGACGTCTCTATGAGATTGTCGAGGGAGAATCTTAGATCTTGATGGACCAACACCTAAGCTCTCTCGCAAAGATACTTGACCTGTAAAACCAAGAAAAAATGTAAAACCAAGAAAAAATGGGAAATGAATCTGCAGTGGCGAGAATTCAAATGAAGACTTTAGCATGTCAAGCACTTACGGTAAGACAAAGGTTTCTTAAAGCTTTCATTAGTACCATAAATGCCGGACGGTAATACCGGGAATTCCTTTAAATGGTGATGCTGAGGAAAGAAAGATCTACTCAGGGCATTCCGTTTCTCATCCCCATTCAAACTTGGATGGTACTCGCAGGGAGAAAAGTCTTTATAACGGAAACTTTCCAAACCAACATTAAAAGAACTCCTTGATATCACACCTTGATTCATTAAAGATAGCAACTGCATTGCCGGAATAGTTTCGTTGGAGTTAGAATCTAATGAGCCCATGGATTTTGGGCTGTGCCCAATTCTTCCCTGTTTGAGTAATGACATATCATGCACTGCCAGTTTTGCCTCAGGACCCTTTATGTCACTGATGGTCTTTCCTTTATGCTGCGAGTCGACAAATGAATGTGTACTTTTATTATTAGACTGAGTCGACCAGTTCTTGGGAATGTCAAGATGAAAAGGCACATTGTCTTTGCTAGAAGACCACGGTGATATTGCTCCTTTCCCAAGTCTTGATCCGGTTATGTTGGAACCTGAAGAGGAAAATGTTGGGTTGCTTTGTTGATTCTGCAAAAAGGAATTGAAGAATGAATTCTCTTCCAATTTGCTCATGTCGAACTGATTTATACTTGACCAACCAAAATGGTTGTGATTGCTATGGTCAGCTCTTATATTGCCACTTTCTGGATTCACACTATTTCCCCTCGTGTTGGGGAGCAGAAAATTCGTCACGATTGAATGTCTGTTGCCATGTAGTGCAGGAGACCCTCTTGGGCTTTTACTGGTTCCCTTGTGCAGGACGAGATTTCTTGAATTCCCAAAAGCCCTTTCATGCTGGTTCTTGGCCATGAGCTCAACTATTTCCATTGGTATATCATCCGACAGTCCAAGTTCGCTCCTCTCACAAGTCTGTTGGTCGTTTTCTGGCCCAGAAACTCCTAATCCTTGCCTCTCTCTTGCTTTTTCCGTGATGTAGGAGGCAGAGATATCCTGACAAAAAAATAATAATAAAACAACAAAATGCCAAGTTAATTACACTGAATCAAAAGAATGAGATTACCAGAAATAAAAGTAAAATAAAGAGATTAAATGGCAATAACAAATTGTCAATACAAGTTCCCAATCTCATAAAATTAAGAACAAACTGATTAAAAAAAACTCTCAACGGCATGAGATAGCCTCAATTGAAATGAACTCATAATCAGACAAACATGCAGCACTCAATCAGTATACTGCAACTCCTTACAAACTTCTTTTAAGTTATCAGATAATATAATGTGACTTTTAAGTACATCATCTACAACATGCAAAAGATAAGTTTCATTGGTGCTATCATATGTAGTTACTAATATTTAGCAAATAGTATCATGCTTTCAGTTCCAGGACTAACGGTTGGCTCTTATATTGGGGCCTGACTAAGAATTTTCATGGCATTGTTGGCAAAATCAGATATAACGTTAAACAATTTTGTGGACTACGAGAATTGCATGTAGTAAATAACATTAACACTGAACAACTGATAACAGTAAAGAAGACTTGGAGTACCAAAGTGTCATGCATAGGAAAACTCTCATTTCCAGAAAGAGTAGGCAGTTCCTCTCCCATTGTAGGGGTAAATGTCTCGTTGAGATCCAATGGTAACACTTTCCTCCAAGGGTGCTTCCCTGGAATGCCCCTTTGCTGTATGAATGACGTCTGCTGGTTGGAAATTCTTTCGACATCTATGACGTTGTTGAGCGAGAGACTTAATGCCACTTTTCCATTGATATTGCCTTCTCCCGTATTCATATTGCTTGGAGGCATGAAAGTAGTTTGATCAGCTTCAACTTCTGGCCTCTTATTCTTGGACAAACAAGAGTTTCTCTCTATATGTTGTCCAGATTGAAAACTCTTAAAATTTTTACTCGTTTGTACTAACGTCGAAGGAATATCTGCCAACTTACTGAAGCCAGTATCGCCAATAACAGCATGTTTGTGCAAATCCACGGTGCTGATCTTGGGCACTTCTCGTGCAGGGATCGTTCCATCAACAATGTGGATATGCCGTTTCTTTTTACTGAAATCAAGAATTTTCCTTTTCCTAGTCTTGATCCAGTTAGTCTTCGTTCCAAGTTGCAAATCCAATTTTTTCAAATCATCCCCTTCTGATTTGGAGTCAGATATTTCAGGTATTCTGTCTTCTACATGAGGAATTTTTCTTTTCTGAACATCTTCAGGGATATTTACTGCATGCTGAGGGGCTAAAATTGCTCCACACTTGGCAGACACAACGTGCATTCCACTGGATGAAGCATGTTTGATTCTTGGGGTCCCACTTTGTGAACTTCTTTCGGCCTGAATAACGCAACTTTTGTTTCCTCCTATGCGGCAGCCCACTTGAATTATCATCACTTCCAGATGACAAATTGTTCGGCTCACTGACTTTGATGGAGGGAAGTCCAGTTACACGAGCTACACCGGAATTTAAGGTGTTGCTCTGGATCTCAACCTGGGGACATGTATCTACATCATCAATCATCCAGTTGTTTGGCATTGGGACATTGCTTTCTCTATGATCAATAGAATCTGTTGCGAACAAAAATACTATTTTCATCATTGGGATAACAATAAGCAGTTTGAAAGATTACAAAGTTGCTATCAAATAACCTGACGCATTTGTTTCCTTCCCTCGATTGTGCAATGCAGTAGCTTGCGTAACATAAAAACTAGGATTGTTACATTCTTTTTCTCTAAAATCTGCTTCATTTTTGCTGCCTGCATAGACAGTTTGGACATTACAGATTGAAACATGGGAAAAAGTCGTTCAAGCTCAAACCTAAAGATATGTTTAAAATAATTAATATAAATATTAATTAATGAATAGTTACAAAAAGAAGTCATTTAGCACTGTACAGTCATATGTATAGACGAACTTACCTATGGTAGTTTCTTCGACAGGACACGGATTAAAGTTTGGGATTTTATTATTAGGATTATTATTTTCTGCAACTCCAAAGTCTACTGGCCCATGGTTATTACCTGCAAAAGCAATGGAAAAAATACGAGAAGGAAACATTAAAAAATTGAGCTGAACCTATAGATACATTGATGTAAATGAAAGTTATAGTACTAAAATAGTGCATGTACCAAGAATTTTTCTATCTCTAACTTCAGTATTTGTTACATTCTCACTGTGTGAGTATGATCTATCTTTTTCTCCACCTTTTACACTAGCAGTTCTACACCTTCTATGAGCCGGTATAGTTTCTTGTGTAGTACTCTCAACAGTACAGTTTAAGCACTGCCACCATCTAAATTTAGGGACGTATAATGGAGCAAGATTACCCTCCAAAACACCATCGCCAGCTTCTGAAGCAAATGGAAAACAAAGTTTCCGATCCTTTCTCCTCATTTCAGCAACATATCCACTGCATCCAAAGCAGGAATTGAGTCAGAAAAATATTCTCATTTTTGTTTTCTACATCACATTCGCATAAATACACAACATCAAGACTCTACTCACTTGTGTATGTTCATAATAAAACAAAAAAAAAAGGATTATAATAATGAACTATAGCAACCATAAATCAATTTCATATACTAGTTAAGCATCACGCTATGTCCAATTAGAGATTATTCCAGATTAAATCTTGAAAGAACATAAGGGACAAAACTTATTGGGGGAAAAATAGGAATGCTAAATTGTACAAGTCTAACTAAGCTCACAGTACAAGGGAATTGCACAATAATCATGTATCCCCAATGTAAATACACTAGCAGATGCAACTATCATGTACCTACATTAATGGGATGTCATACATAGCAAGTTAATAGCAGACAGAAAGCACGCATAGATTAATCGTGCAGAAGGCGTGCACTAACTAGGAAAAATTTTACAAATTAACCAAAACAATCAAGGTTGAAAGGAATTAAGCAAGTGGTACAAGATGTTGGAAGTCTAAATGAAATGCTCACCGTATTGAAAAATGCCCATGCGCTGGTATCTCAATTTCTTCCACAGGAATACTGAGGTCTACAGCTATTGAGTTAATCTGAACAAATGATCCTAAATCATTTGATGCAGAAGCAGCAGAGTTGCTCCTCAAAGTTAATCTGAACAAATGATCCTAAAGAATTTGATGCAGAAACAGAAGAGTTGTTCCTCACGCGATTTTCTTTGAGAACTACAATACTCTTGTCCATTTCAGAAACAAGACCTAAACCAAAAGCATGAAATAATTAATCACATATGTGCATAAATTAAGATTTACAATCCTTATATACAATGCCTACTCTCCTAAAAGTTCAAAGAGAAACTTTAGATCATGTTAAAGGAACCAAACTTTAGATCACGTTAAAGAAACTTTATATTTGAATGTCCATAGTGAATGATATCAAATCCAATCAAAGTACAGAAATTTAAAAGATACTATACATACACAATTGCAAAAATTAACATAAATGGTTACAATTTATACGAGAGAGCACAAGAACTGCACGAGAACAGCACATAGCAATTAAAAGTGACTGTGTGCAACTCAAATATGATTGAAACCCTAGTTTACAGTGACAACAAGGACAAAGCTGGATCAAATAAAATATTTTTGTATGCATGTGATACAATAAATATACAGCCAAATGCACCAATTAGACAGCGAAGGAAGACAAGAAATTAAAAGTGAGAAGGTAAAGCAATATTAGGGTTTCCTTTAGGTGAAAATTGTCAATAGATCTATCTCGGTAAGAAAAATTTATACGCATACGGTACAGTAAATATAAGTCAAATGCACCAAACTGACAGCAAAATTGGCGCAAGGTAAACCAGATTTAGGGTTTAATTAGGGTGAAAAACGCTAATAGATCTAACTTTTAACAAGGTACAAATAAAGATGTGTCAATGGCTCAAAAATTGAATCAAAACCCATTAAGAGAACTCAATTATAACACTGAGAATGAAAGCCACATCAGCACCAATTCCAATGCCTTAAATTAGGGTTTATAAATCACAAAACGTTTCTATCATTCCAATGGACAGATCCAGTTGAGAAAACCTCTACGGAATAAACTAAAAGTACCATAAAATGATAAAAACAATCAAAAGAAATCAAACCCATAAATTGCACCAAAAAAATGGACCAGCAAAAATGAATACAGATCAATCAGTTCAAGATAAAGAGATATATACGAGGCAAAGATGAGCTCAAACTCAGCTAAACCTCACCCAAATCCACGCAGGAAATAACACTCATAAACGACAAAAGTGAAATTGAATCACCAAACAGAGAAAGAATATCAGAAAACAAACCTTTGGTTGAACCCAAAAATCAAATCCAAACCTCCCTAGACCCAGAAAATTCCCCCCACAGCTCACAGCAAAACCGGTATCATGTGCTAGAATACAAACCGGAGAATCTCTATACAAGAGTTTCTGCGACTGATTTACAACTGGTTGTGAGGAATTCGAGTGCGAAATATTATAGAACCCTAACGTTTTAGGTTTGAAAATTAAGGAGAGAGAACTAGAAATGTTTAACAGAGAGAGAGAGAGTGAAAATGAAGACAAACTAGAGGAGCGAGAGAGTGTTATATTTTTTATCTTTTTCTCAAAGAAAAGCTTTTTAGTGTGTGTACAGTGTGTATAGGGACGTACAAAAGCATTAATAGTAATTTTTTCCTGAATACACATGCAAAGGGAAATTATTACTATAGGTCACTCCATTTACATTTGTTTCAATTGGACACTCAGCTTACAGTTTTAACCATTTTCCTACAAGACCAATCCCATGTGACTAGGGTTGGCATTTTTACCCCGACGGTCCAATCAATACCGTAACTTCATCAATCATACGGTCGATCGAATTCCAATTCCAATTCCAATTAAAATTGATCCTATTCTGGATCTAAGAATCAAGAAACGAACATTTGTGAGTTGGGTTTTCAAATTTAATTACGAAATTAAATTTTGATGCGATTTCAAAAAGAAAAAAATATTAATGTATCAATCAAAGCAACACTTGTATGATTTTACATTAATTAATATATACTTAGAATAATCAATATCTTTATTTTTAAAACAATAGAAAACGTAAAAAGTGAAATAAGAAAATTTATGTAACAGTCTACTATTTTTTATAATTTATTTTCGAACCCTCAAAGAATAAAATAAGACTAGACGAGAACTACTTGGTGCGTACCCCTAACTGTGGCTGATATAATATTTGCATTAAATTAAGCACTTAAATTTCCGAACATGATGAAACGAAATCATTCAAACAAATTAAAAATTCTTAAATCACTCATTCATCCACGTAGGACTGGCAATTAATTGTGGTCACGTGTGTAGACAAAAATTGAAGGATCAAATTAACCTTCGGTGACCAATGTAAAATAAATATGAAAGTTTACTGACCTACAGTTAAGTTTGTCCACTCTTAAAATAGAAACCATATCCAATCAGAATTGGCCAGCGACGCAGTTGGATTGGATTCTTATTACCACCCAAATATGCGTTACAGAAACCCTAGTCAAACGAGAGTCCCAAATCGTGACCCACACGCACTACCTTTCTAAAGGTAAATTAACAGTGTCTTATCAAAGTGGGCCCACGCACTAAACTGGGTTGTGATTGGTGCGTGCATTCACCGACTGAACATGCGTGTGTTTTTATTAGAGTGAAAAAGAAAACCCTAAAGTTTTTGTGGTAATAAAGAAAGTAAAGTGAAGATAACCCTAAAAAACCTAAATTCCGTTATGAACAACCGTTAGCTGTTCGTATTTATTACTAAAGAAAAAAAAAGGAAAGAAACTAAATTAGGCAAAAAAAGGTGCCAGGGTGCTGGAGGTTTGCATGGGATGGAAAATGAAATTCGTTTTACGTGTAATTTATTTGGTGGTAAAGAATTTATTCTATTTTTTATTTAATTATTATAAAAATCAAGTATGATGGACGGCGTTAATAACGCACACTAGTAACGTAAGATTTGAAGTAGAAGTATCCTATGTGAGACTTAAATTTAATTTATGAGGTATATTTGACCTGTAAATGTATTTTTCGACTGTCATAAATAATGACAATGATGATTATGCAAGTAAATGGAAGCGGTGTACTCTGCTTTATCATAAGGAATAAATATTATTCTCAATTCTATGAAGTTGCAAAGAATTAATTCGTGACAATGAGAACCGGTACATTTATATGTAAGGTCATAAATTGGAGAACTCTCTTGACAGCTAAATATATTTAGTTTCATAGAGAACTACTCCAATATTATATCATAGAGAACTAAATATATTTATTGACACAATAACTTATCAAAATGAGAATGCGTGCTTATGAACAAATTGTCCACCAACCAACCTAAATTTTGATTTTTCTTATTTATGCCCGATATCAAACAAAACATAATATTACTTACAATCATAAGTTCTCTATAAGACTATAACATAAGAGCTCTTGGGAGTGGTGGGCTATCATTTGCCAGGTCCTTGAGTGTCCATTGTACCACATAGTTAGTACACTAGGTTGACCCGAGACTTGACTTTTCGAATCTAGAACTCGTGCTCATCTTAGGATTTTTGCCAACTCTTAGTGCTTTTACTTCCAAATGAGGTGCCACACTCAAGTCATGATTCTATTTACACAAATTATTATTGTGTTGCAAATGAGGTCAAAAATAAATATATTGGTTGTGACACGGTTTATTCTATTGATCCAGAATTAATTTATTAATTCTTTATTACACTAATTTTTCAATTTTAATTTGGCTAGGATTTGAAATGTTACCATGAGTTCTTACATGTCTGAAATTATGTTTTCGACCTCGCTAACATTTTAAGGGGACAAATTAACTAATAGACAACAAATTCAAGGTGCATATTAATCTGCAACTTCGTAGACGTTGGCTGTGTAAAATTGTACTGAATTGAGGTAACCAATTTGGGACTTGAACTTAGGGCTTCAAAAGGCGTCACTACTGGATTCCACAATAAGAATAGTATTTTCTCACTATCATAAATGATGACCATGACAATATTGCGCAAATAAAATGAAGTATGAATTTGTTTTTCCTGTATTTTGTCTTTTTCACAAGGAATAAATATTTGTTTTCTATTTTATTGTGTAGTTGTAGCGAATACATAATGATGTTTTGACTTAGCTTGTGTCAATATAACCTGTTGGACGCATAAAAGAGGCTCTTCAAGATCCAAATACAAAAAGGTGGTGAATTGAGGTACCTTCTGAACAATTAAATATATATGGACTCGAAAGTAGTGATGACGACGAGACAAGATCGAGATAACCCACTCAATTCCCCACCCCAACAAGAACTTTTGTGCTTCTTCTACTAAAATAATGGTTACCATTTCAAATTTGTCTTCTTCAATTCACATATCATTCTTGAAATCTTCATTTACCACAAGCAAATAGACATAAAATAAGTTCCATAAAAGTTGATTATTGTGTTTGTCAGCAAAGTTGAAGACATAAATTTACTTCCATGGACTTTTTTTTTTCCATGGCATTGTGCTTTCCAAAACGAAGTCTTCACAAGATAGAAGCACATACTTCAAATAAATGGAAAATGGGCTCAGGGCAAAGATTATTCAATTTTGTTATAATTTTATTTTTTATCATTACATAAATCGTGGCATGTTTGGAGCAAGATTTGTGTTCCGTGTCGTGCCTCAACACAAAACTCCAACTCCATAACTCGATTAATAGGGGAACCTGCCAGCGCTCTAAGCAGGGCCCATCGGGATCAGGATAAGCATTTTTTAGGCCATCGTTACTTAATGAATAATGCTACTTTATCACGAAGTAGGTGACATAATAGGTATAATTTTTATGCCATTGTTACTCAAAAGGTATTACTTTTTACCTTTTATGTTGCAATGTAGAGAACATTATTATTCTATTTGGTAAACAACAATGACTGGGTACACGACTACAAATGGATCTATTCAAATTAAATAGATTTTGGCAATAATTCTAAATTTAAAAATTCGACCTACTATTAGAAATTGGGTGGAACAGAGATTAAAATATTTCAATTTACTTCCCATTTTAATTATTAAGAGAATTTGCAGTTTTCGTCACCAAGCTTTGCAAACCACCACCAGTTACCGTTGCAACCACCACTGCTCCCACAATCCACGAGCCATCACCACCTCCCCTAAAGATTTGTCAAACTCCCGTATGTGAGAGAGAGAGAGAGAGAGAGAAGGGGGTTCTCATTTATTCTTCTTCTATAGCTTTTCTGATATCTTCTTACAAATTCGCATTTTTTTCATTCAATCTTCAAATATTTCTGGGTTTGTCTCGAATTCTTGATCTTTTCCTATCTTTATGCTAGCTCTCCAGAGCCCACTTAGCGGCGGAAGACGGTGGTGACACGGTTGGCTTCTTGGTGGTGATGAGAGGTGTTTTGGCAAGCTTAGCCGCATGCACGGCGGAGGTGGGATAACAAATGGAAGTAGTGGGGTTAATCGACAATGTGGAATGATGGTGGGATTGAAATACGAGGAAGAGAGATTGGGATTGAAGGATGATTAGGAGGATAAAGAAGCAGTATTTGATAGATCAATTGTTGTCAATTTCTTGATTTAATAGCTTCTAATGCTGATTCTGTTTGCTTTCTTGCTCAGCTAACTCTTGCTCTTCAAGAAATGTAGAGTGAAAAACACTATTTATGCATTATACTATTAGTGTCAGTACGTACTCCACGTTATCTACATTATCATTTTATTAACAACAGCATGTTAATTACTTCACACTTGTAAGTTTGAAATTATCATTACTTTACTTTAACTTCACGAGTATTTGGAGAGATCACATGGGCCCCAGTTCATTTGTATATGTGCAGTAAAGATATTGTATTACATTTTAAGTTGGTTTAACCCATATTTCAGAAAAGATGTTATCGAGATTTTGGTAAATCATAGTATGTTAGCTATTTTCGACTCTATCCGTAAAGCCTCGTCTCTCCAAGATAGTTCGTAAGCCATCGCTCATTAAAGCGGCTCATATTTTAGCTATAAGCCCTCATATCTTGAAAACTATTTATAAGTATTTATCAGCTAACAATAACTCAAATTTTTGAAGCAATTCGTAAGTTCTTGCCTAATTGACAACTTATATTTCAAAGCCCGACCAACACATAAATGTATAACTCAGACTTAGGGAAAATAATGTGTCGTTTATAAATTATGTGCCATCCATGTGGTAAGGGGATCCCACATTGATCGATTCGACAATGATGATCAATTAGATTGAGCCAATCAAATCAAGTAGCATCATCTTGAGTTTGGGCCCATTCTACTAAATCTATCTTGACCCAATCCATTCCCTATATAAGATGATTCCATTTACACTTGAGGTAATGTTCTTCTTGTAAAGTCTCAAATGTTTTATTTTTAAATTAGTTGGTATGATCATTTAAGAAATGAATTATGGAGGCTCGACCCATTTAAGGTAATGAAAGTCCAAGACATAAGTTAATTAAAAGCCAAAAAAATTAAAATGTTAAATTTAAATAAATTTGAATACAAAAATTTAATAAATAATTGTGTTGTCAGAATGATCATTTACATGATATTTCACATAGGTAACCCAAGTTTCGATCACTGTGCAGATATTTTTATGAAGTATTTTTGTAAAAATGTTTTTGGAGTTAAAAACTCTTCATTGTCCATATTAAGGTACAATTATATCAAGTTAATTGGAAGGAATAAGTTTCTTATTAACGAACATTCATAGAAATATGTTACAAGTCACATAAACAATTCATTTTCCTTCATTTTTCACCATGTTAATATTTTTTTTGTATAATTTTTTTATAAGAATTATTTTTAGACTAAACTCTTCAAATTCCCATTTAAAGGTTCAATTTAACAATATTTATTATTACATAACTCTCCAATTTAGTTTTTCACTAAAAACGAATGTTACAAAAAGAGGAAGGTCATTTTTTACCGCATCTCT
This sequence comes from Fraxinus cuspidata, assembly GCA_903798385.1. Taxonomy (NCBI): domain Eukaryota; kingdom Viridiplantae; phylum Streptophyta; class Magnoliopsida; order Lamiales; family Oleaceae; genus Fraxinus; species Fraxinus cuspidata. The sequence goes on from CAIGRP010006181.1 coordinate 13,434, forward strand.
CCTCAAATCCGAAATTTACTTCTATTCCTCTCGAAATTTGTGTTAATTTTAGATATTTACAAGAAGTATTACTACAAGTTTGATAACTCAGGGCAAAAGATTTTTCATTTCATATCAAAAATCAAGGTAGGTGGAACTAATTATTTACCATGTTTTATGATATAAAGGGTGCACCAAGTGATATAAGTCATATTGAACTCAAAGTTCACACCTTCTATGTTGACAATTTTCAAATTAAAAGATGATTGAAAAAATGGGATTCCAATCGATTACGAAGAATCCGAAGGGAGAAAGGCACTTCGTTTATATAGTTAGTCATATTTGAAGAATTTCTAATACTTACTAGTTATGATTAATTTCTAGAATATGTTGTTCTTATTTATTTTTTATTGGGATGTCAATTTGACTCGTTACACAGACGACCCGTGACTCGGCTTGAGAAAAGTACAAGCCAGCTCAGCTTAAGGCTTGAGCTGAGCCTTATTTTTGGGCATCGGACCAAGCTTGATCCGAGCCCGTGTGGCTCGACGAGTCCACAAGTCGGCCCATGTCACAAGCCATTTTGGCCCGTGAACATGTGCCACTTAGCTGCCTGCATCCTGCTTGTATAATTTTTTTTTAATATTGTTAAATTTTTATTTTTTTATTTTAGGACTTCAAAAAATTGAAAAAAAAAACAAAATAAAATAAAATAAAATTGAACTGTCTTGGTTCGGCTCGGGCCAAAAAAGCTCAAGACATTTTCTACTCAAGTTGACTCAGTTCGACTTGTTTACATCCCTACTTTTTATAGACTTCCTAGTCTTTTCTTAACGTGAACATTGAAATTTTAATTAATTTAAGTATGCATTTAATTAAACTGATAAAGAAGTTAAGGCTAAAATTTAGACTTGTAAAGAATTAAATTTCAACCGAACATTATCGCACATACCGAATATAATTCTTCGATTTTCGGACAAGACCATTGGGATTTGAAAGCCCTATAAGTCCTATGTCCGTTAACTTTGGAATCAAGTTAAATGAAGGTCAATAGAATAAATTATGTCACTTTCCGTGTGATGTGTTCAATGTACTTGAGAACAAATTTTGCATATGTTTGAGCATCCATTTGAGTGCCTAAATTATGTTAGAAAATTCAGAAATTTTACGATGATGTTGTACTTGAATGAGTATAGAAAATACTGTAAAACTTCCATAAAATTCTAAACCCAATAAATGGTCCAATTACGTTTGATAGTTGGGTAGTGCATTGAAGGGTTGAATTCCATTAATGATAACCTCACTTTCCACCTTCCATTTAATTTTGTTTAATTCAACAAACCATAGTTAACTAACTTAAATGATTTGTTTCCATCAGTTGTCGAAACTTATAATTAAACATAAGGGTAATCTATTAAATAAAAAGGAAATAAGAAAATTTTTAATTTAACCCAAATTTCGAAGATTTAAGAAGCATGTTTTTATAACAAATCTAAATCTTAAGATCTAAGTCGATACACCTCTAATCGAAATCTCCCTCATTCATATGTAAACTATTAATTTGCCACCCTCGATCCTTCCCTTTAAAAAATGTGTAAAACTATTAATTTAAGTTTGTTGCAAAATTCTAATCTAAACATTTACAATTAACATGAACGAGACCAATTGACTTTTTTTCCCCCAACACATCACACATGGCAGTACGAAAACAAAAACACCCCATGTACCTGGCGCTACACCACTTGTACCGTAACCAAAAACCAGCAGTAACGAGAAAAGAGTGATTGCGCCACCTGTTTTTTTATACAACTAGCCCTAAAATAAATGATCCACGGGAGTCTCGGTTTCACTATAAAGTGGATGTACACACAAATCTATATAATCTGTATACGTATATATGTACGTATGTGTAAATCTTTTCTTGCCATTTTGTACCATTAATTTGAAGAAGAAGCAGAATTTGATTACAGAGAGAGGGCGGTATCGAGCATGGATTCGGAGAATCATTATCAGATGAATGTGGTGAAAGGGGAGTTCGGATACGTACTCGAAGATGTCCCTCATTTCACCGATTACATCCCCGATCTCCCTGTATATTTTCCTCTCTGTCAAATGTCATGCGTATATAATGTGTATATATGTGGGCGTGTATTTGTGGTTTTCTGCATTTACACTTCTGATAATGGAATACACGCGTTTGATTCATTTGAAGTTTGGCGCACTTTATTTTTGAATGCTTGTTTGGTGATTTTGGTTTTGCCACTCATTTCGTGCGATTCTGAAATTAATTTTTGGAATCTTGTGGAATGAAATGCGAGAATGCAAGGACTGATTTCCGGTGAGATCATTGCTTGATTTCTAGCTTTTCCGTGAATTGTTTATTGTTTAAGAAGCTGTCATTGCAAGGTTAGATTTAAATCAGGGTGTACAAGAATTTATTTATCATATTTTCGGTTATACATATTAATATAACGGTAATTATACATGCCAAGTAAAGAACATGGAGACGAGTTGGAATCATTGTTGATTATAAGTTTATCTTACTGAGTATACTTTCTAGTTAATCTACATCATTAAGTAGTTAAAAGAGTTTTTGAAGAACATTGGTTCATGCGACATTCTAATTAGAATTTTGATGGGTAAGATAGGATATTGTTATTACTCTTGAGGTAGAGAAGGAAAATCTGCCTTATTCATCCATTTGCTTTCTTTGATTGATACCTTGACTGGTAAACTGAACTTAATTGTTGTAGTAGCAGTTTATGATTGAATAGTTAAAACACTCGGTACTGTTGTGGAGATGATTTTATGCATTGTATTTCAACTCTTTCAGAACTTTGCATATCAAAAAATTTTTGGTCAGATACATATATTTCATTGTTATGAAATGAAAAATTGCGTTCATTGAGCAAATGAATGTTTCGTCAGCATGTTTCAAAAGGTCCTCAACTGATGTTCACATAACCAAATATTAGATCTTAGAAGTGCCAGAATAACCGTATAATAAAGTTAACTGAAGCATCGATTTCTTGTTATTTCAATTCTGTCATTGATTGGTCAAAAGATCGTCTTGAGTAAATGCTGAAGTTGAAGGGATGATGTATTCCATATCCCGAATAAGCACTAGTTGAACTCTGTTTTTTGTGGTTTGTGATCTAAATGAATTGATAGTTCTATTATTTGTTAGAGTTTATCTGTTCATAGTGGTGCTTGGTTTACTGGCAGACTTATCCTAATCCAATACGATCCAATCCTGCATATTCAGTTGTTAAGTAAGTTGAACTTGTCTCTATCTCATTCTAATATTGGAGCTCTTCTATAATTAGCCTCCTCTTATTACTTTTGGAATCTTAATGACTATAAATAAATGAGTTGATGTATCTTATAATTTCAGGCAGTACTTTGTTGACATGGATGACACTGTCCCTCAAAAGGTGAATTCTACTTTTCAACTTGTTCTGTTCAGCCAGGATTGTTAGTCATAAGATCTCCTTTATTATCTTGTTCTTTCTTAGTTTGGGGGAGGCCTTATCTCTCCTGATAATACACTTTGATATATGCATGCATGTATGTATTGATTGGGAGCCCGAAAGTACTTATGCAATGATAAGGTTACATATTTGGAATGACAATACCGATGTAAAGATCATGGCAGAAAACAATGAGGATTTCTGTACATTACTTCAAAACAAATAAAGATTAATTTAAATAACTTTGATGGGCTTATGGCATTTTCATGTTGCATATTTGGTTGTATGGTCCTCTAGTGTAGAAGTGCATACAGGGGCAGATATGGGGGGAGGCTGCACTAGGCTGAACCAGATCTTATTTTGCTTTGTAATTTTTTCTTATGAAGTTATAGTTTGGCCTAAATTAACCGACTATCCACTTTCTCTAATATTTGTCGACTCCCAGCCTAATTTCTTAAATGGACCAAATTTTAGAATTACCACACTTCCAAATCTCTTGCTCAAAATAATAGAACTTCTTTCAAAATTTAATGTGGTGGGTGAAAGGCAAAAAACAACCTTATTTTTGCTGCAGTAGTCCGACAAAATAAAACCCAAATTAGAGGATAAAATTATATTAATTGATGTTTTAACCTCTTTTCATCATAAAGCATATCCATGTCTGTAGGCTTATGAGCAAGAAAATTATCTAATGAAACTAACCATACATATAAAATATGGTGAGAGGAAAAAAAATAAACTATTGAAAATCTTAAAAGTAATTAAAATTTAATTTTTTGTATGTTTCTTTTATTAATTATACTTATAAGTTAAAAAATACTAATGAAATAGATGTTATTATCAAAATAGGTATCTTGCTCTATATTTAATTTTATCGGTAGAAATAACATTTCTTAAAAAATTATTTATTTATAAATTAACATTATTAAAATTATTTTATTGAAGTGAGTTGAACATGAAAATGAAATAAATCCAATTTCTTTGAACTCTTGATATTCTTAGTCAATTTTTCCCAATCCAGCTGGAATTCAAATGTGTTGATATAGAAGACTAATGCCCATATTAGATAATATTTTTAGAACAGTGTATTTTGACTAAAAACCTTTAATTACTGGAATGACTTGTTGTTCTTTTTAGGCCATGAGTCTATGCAAATATGTTTTTCTTAATTTTTTGTTGGTGGGCATACGCCATTTGTTCATATTTATCATGCTTTCACACATTTTATATTTTCTAGGGAGGGTTCAAGATTTTTTTATTTGGCAAGAAAATCTACGAAGATTTAGTAAGACATCTTAAGAATTAATATGTTTATACTTATTTGAGTATCTGACTCACTTTGTCATCAATATCATAAGCTTAGCTTTTTAAACTATATTTGGTGTGGCATGAAGCATCTCTCATGGTGTGAGTTCACTGATTTTTTTTTTAAATTTCAGCCTACCTCAACGTCTTTTCATTCCTCTGCCCCTGAGTGTATAATCACTTTTTCTCCTGTACCTAAGTTCTAATGATGTTTCTTACCTTTTAGAATGTGATATTCTTGATGTTGTATGCCCATGCAGCATATTTTATAATTGATAATTCTAGCTAGCGAGTCAGGGGTTACAGTTCTTAAACTATACACGGGTTCCACGATAGCTCCATTCAGGCTTGGTGAAAATTTGAACAAGCAATTTCTTGGACCTTATAAGTGATTTTTAACTGTATTCATTAGTATTACGTTATTTATTGATCTGTTTGCAGATTGTTGTTCACAAGGACACTCCAAGAGGGGTACATTTTCGACGAGCTGGACCTCGTCAAAAGGTACAAGTTCTTTTTCTTTGAATTGTACACCTAAGGAAATTCAACAATGTGCAATTTTGTTGAAAGGCATCAGCATTGCACAGGTATATTTTGCATCAGATGAGGTGCAAGCTTGTATTGTGACATGTGGTGGTTTGTGTCCTGGGCTAAACACAGTGATCAGGGAAATTGTACATAGCCTTGATTGCATGTATGGTGTCAACAAAGTCCTCGGAATTGATGTAAGTTGGCTGATTGTTAACTAATTGATATCTTCAGAAAATCTTGATGTTAGCTTTTATCACCAAAAATGAAGATCTGACATTTGGCTTCAGAAATCAAAAGTTCTTGCACCACTGATTTATTAGAGTGATATCTTCCGTTCTTTCCTTTTCGTGTTGGAATTTGTATATTGCATATTATCTAGAGTTGATAATTCTTCTGTTGCTGTCACTCTGCTTCTGAAAGTGCTTTATCATTTCACGGCATATTCGATGCAGTAGGTCAATGTTTCTCATATTCATATGTTGTTTTTTCTTGAGTTGTGATCAATAAAATGTTATGAATGTGACAGCCCTTAAAATAAAAAAGAGAGAGTGGTTTTGGCTACTGCAAAATATAAAAGATAATTATCAAGTTTAGATAAAAAAATGGCAATGTATATCTTTACATTACCTTATTTGGGTGGTAAGTCATGCATATGTTACTTCAATTAAAACCTCAATTTAGGTTATAGTTCTTTGATTTATCTTAATAATATGAATGTAAGTTGTCCAAATACTGTGAACACAATTGTTAAAAACCAACAAATAAACATAATGTTGGCTCCATAGCTTAATATAGTTTTTTTAGTCATGGAATTTTATTTGGTATAGAAAAAATCGTGGTGTCTGACTGAGGAGTTGGTCAGGGCTACTCTTGTATATAAGTCTAACTCAAGCGTAAAATATATGTACGATTCGTACCCTGGATTCATCAGACTGTTTATTTAAATCTAGTATATGTGACACTTTCTTGAAAATTAATGGTAAGCATAGGTATTGATGTGAGGCCTTGTCGTCCCATGTTTTTTTATTTACCGGCTGATGTAGTTTTTTGCCCCTCTCTTTATTAAGCTTTTATTATTGTGTTGTGCAGTTTTTAAATTCCAACTTGAACAGTTTTGTTATCATATCATACTTTAATGCTGGCATCTCCTCTTAGGGAGGTTATAGGGGTTTCTATTCAAAAAATACCATTACTTTAACTCCCAAGACTGTTAATGACATACACAAGCGTGGTGGAACAATCCTGGGAACATCTCGAGGTGGCCATGATACCACAAAGATTGTTGACAGCATTCAGGACCGTGGAATTAATCAGGTTAAGTGTGGGATTTTACTCTTATATTGCAAAAATGCACTGTTTTGGATGTCATTTGTTCTTTTATGGTGCTACTGCATTGGCATTTAATAAGCTTTAGGTTGGCTCTGAAACAGTATCACTGTGTTCAGGTTTATATAATTGGTGGAGATGGAACTCAGAAAGGAGCTGCTGCAATCTATGAGGTATCCTTATTAATGAAATAAACCATCTGCTACTGACTTGAGGATGCATTGAAAACAAACCTTTCATCTGCCTTTTTCTTTTCTTTCATGAAGGGCAGTTTTATGCTGGCTTTTTGGATCTCTCTTGTCCAACCATCATATAGTTGTGCCAAAGAGCTGAATTTTTTTGACACAGAATCAATTTCAATTTTTGGAAAGAAACTGTAGGAGGTTTCCAATTTTTTATCCATGATTTTCTGTATTATATACCATTTTGTACCTCTTATATTAGGCAACATGATCCACAATCAACTTTCTCAAATCCTGCTTCTAGTAGAGCAATTTTTTGACCTGTTTTGTGCAATTATTTCATTAGTTGATGTAGTTTCTAATTTAGTCCTAGCTGTTTTTGGCTGCTTTGGACAGTTCAAGACAGCAGTTTGCATGCTTTGCTGCTAACTTAAATTGCGAATATTTTCTTCCTGTTGCTATCATATGGGGAACTTGTGGGACTCTTTTCCAACAAAGATACATAGGCCTGATATAGTGATGTACATAACTGTATATGCTCGACTTCTGAGAAAATTATTATGATGAACAGCCTTAGTAATAATCTCTTTCATTGTACAGGAAATCAGAAAGCGTGGTCTAAAGGTTGTCGTTGCTGGTATCCCCAAGACAATTGACAATGACATTCCGGTACCAGTCATCCTTCGCATATTTGATGGTCTTGTTCTTTGCACACGTTCCCTGTGCTAATTATAGTAATTCTTCTTGGTGGTTGATCTAGTAGTTGACTTGAAGGGAAAGAATAGCCATTAGCTCTTCACATTAATCGTTCCACAGATCATAATTTAGTGTCAATAAGAGTAATTTCTTTGATATGAATACTGTATTTTACAGATGAGTACTGTCCAACAAAATTGGCATGCCATTTATACAAACTTATATGTAATAAGTTCATCTTCTAGCATACCTCATAGTTGTTGCAGACCTCCATACTAACAACTATCTTGTGGAATCATTTTCCTTCTATTAGTATTTGGGAGTTCTTGCTACCTTTAATTTTATGCTGCTTTCGACAAATGAAATTATTTTCCCTTCACTTTCTGAAGAGCCTCAGTTTTGCACTGGCTTGTGTTATCAGGTTATTGACAAGTCATTTGGTTTTGATACTGCTGTAGAGGAGGCTCAACGTGCCATCAATGCTGCACATGTTGAAGCTGAGAGTGCAGAGAATGGCATTGGAGTGGTGAAGCTAATGGGTCGCTATAGTGGTAATATATATTTACTTGCACTGCAATACACTTGGCAGTAATTTGTAGAACACTGTTATATACTTATATTAGAGACTTGCTTTTCAAGTGTCGTTTGGAGTGGTCATAGCATTTCTGCATCAATTCCAGCGATATAGCATCTGAGAAACTTATCCCATCCTCCTTGTTTATAGAAAACGGGTTTAGCTAGCAATATTCACATGGTAAAACCAAAGAAACTTGTGCAGACCTGAAAAAGTATGGATTGCCCCTCATTTTGGCTCGATAATTAGTTGTATGATTGTCAATATGTTCCTCCAACCTTCTTGGAATTATTGGTGCAGGATTTATTGCAATGTATGCTACTCTGGCTAGCCGAGATGTTGACTGCTGTTTGATTCCGGAATCCCCCTTCTATCTTGAAGGAGAAGGTGGACTTTTTGAATACATTGAGAGATGTCTTAAAGAAAACGGGCACATGGTCATTGTGATAGCCGAAGGAGCAGGACAGGAGCTTCTTGCAGCCAAAAATGAAGAGGATGCTTCAGGGAACAGGCTACTTCAAGACGTTGGTTTGTGGATTTCTCAAAAAATCAAGGTACAGATCATGATCTAGATAGAATTTTATGGCTGTTTGTAACATTTCTCTTGGGGAAGATTTAAAAAACATGAAAAAGGTTACCAGAAAATGTTTAAAAAACATGGGACTAAAAAATGGCGTACAAAACAGGCCTTTCTGAGTTGTTTTGAAAATAATAACATGCTCATTTCTGTATGAATGAAATGGATATAGGCATCAACGTGTTTTGAGTCCCATGAGTCATCTTGCTTTTCACATTTTTATGTTTTCTCTTGTTTGAAACAACAAAGCCCACCTATTGTCTAAAATGAGATTTGTTCTTTGTGGATTGCTTCTCATCCAGATCAAAGTTACAAATCTGTGAATTTATTGAAAGGAGCATCATGTTGACAGATTTCTTTGTTAATTCACTTATCACTTTTTACAGGATCATTTTGCCAACAAACTTAAAATGCTCCTTACACTAAAATATATAGGTCAGTATCCGCGTACTCGCATTAATTTATCCATGAAGTAAATATGGTGCTGACCAAATTGTTTGGCAGATCCAACTTATATGATTCGTGCTATTCCAAGTAATGCATCTGACAATGTATACTGCACTCTCCTTGCTCAAAGTGCTGTTCATGGAGCAATGGCAGGGTACACGGGTTTCACTACCGGGCTTGTCAATGGCCGGCATACATTTATTCCTTTTAATGTAAGTTTTATTTGTAATATAAGTAGAATCTAGATCATGAGGTTTCATTCTCTTTGGCGACTTAGGTCCCTTTCTAGGGAAAATCTATATTTGTATGATATCAATTCCTTCCCAGTTGGATACTACTGGGCTTTCCGTGCCAGATATTTTAAGTACATTAGGTAAGTCGTGATGCCTGAAAGAAAAAAAATGGAAAATTTGTGACAAGAATTATATGCTGTTTAACTTTGTATCCATTGTTTAAGCACGGGATATCTATTTGGATCCACTTTCTGATGCTCTGAACTTTTTATATGCAGCGAATTATTGAAAGGCAAAACAAGGTTGTCCCAACTGACAGGATGTGGGCAAGGCTTCTTTCTTCGACCAATCAACCAAGCTTCATCGGCCCTAAAGAAGCTGCTGAGATTGGAAAACAGAAAAAACCTGCAACCCAGTTACTGGATGATGGGGATGATTGCACTGACGAGAGGGCAGGTAATAAAGACACCGGCATGACATCAAATAAAAGCACTTAATTTCAGATATCTACCATAATTTTGGATTAACCCGGTTATGTAGGAACATCTTTCAAGGTTACCAGTCTGATAGGATGCCTCAGCTGCGGGCAATGACTTTAATTTCAAGTTTTTTGAATGAGTGATGTGCAACCTAAAAATGTTTAATTTATACGTGTTTTTTTTCTTTTTCTTTTTCTTGACAGTGATTGATTGTATTATCTGCAGTTTAATGCAGTAAAGTCCTTGTTTTGGCATTTGGATTCATATATGATTAGTATATAGACCCCTTAGCCATTTAGTTTTGCTACACTTACATCTTGATTGACATTTCATGATGTGGCAAACAATTTTCTCATTGATTTGAACAATATTTAAAACAATCAATATCCTCGATTTTTACACATTATGGATGTCAACCAGAATGTACAAATGAAATGTACAAGGAGCTTAATTCGAGCCCTAGTTAGCCTAACTCGATGCACGATGATATTTAGTAATTTTTTTTTGTATTTTATTTTTATTTCTAGTTATGCAGATTTGATAGGGTTGAGAGGGATTACTATTTACATTTTCCTTTCAACATTTTTTATCCATGCAATAAATAGATGTGATGGGTATATTAATGGAGATTATTTAGCCCCTATTTGGTGTAGTTAAGAATTAAATTTTTAGTAAATTTTGAGAAAAAATTATGAAATATATGAATGAGAATTTGTAGGTCCTAAAATATGTGATTAAAATTAATTATTGATTTTGACCTAAATTTTAATCCACATCAAGCAAGGGCTGAATTTAGTTTTCAATTATTATTATTATTATTATTATTATTATTATTCAATTTTGATACTTATTTTAGAAAATTTAATTAGGGTTTGATTTAATGAATTTTATCAGATGTTTGTTACTTATAATATAATATTTAAAACTTCGTATAAAGGGTGCCATGCATTTTATCTCGAAGTTCAGTTTTACAAGAGCGACTATGTTACATGTAAATCACCACTTATAGATTGGTTTACATATACGTGATACGGTAAGATATGATTAGATAAAAAAATTCTCAAATAAAAAATAAATAAATAAATAAAATCTTCTTGGCTCTCTTCTTAACATCTTATCTATATGTAAAAATTTACATAATTCTTTATGTACAAGTAGAATTATTGTAAAGAATTATGGGATCTCAATAGAACAAGTGTGAACGTGATATGGAAAAATGGCACTCATTGTAAATGGATTGTCAAATAAAACAATTTTAAAAATGAATAAAGGAAAAAGATGGGTTTTTTTTTTATTTTTTAATTAATCGAACTAAGCTTTAATTCAATAATATCAACCAAACAGCAGGTTTGATGTAATATAATCAACTAAACTACAAGCAATTGGGATTAGTAGCTGCAAACGAAACGAGATTATAGGTTACACAATTTCCCTCATGGGAATAAAGCAATATGTACCAACACACACTTCTTTAATTAGTGATATTACAAAATTAAAGCAGACGGCAGACCAAATGGTTAAAGATTCAATGTTATGTACCACTCTTTGTGCATTGCATTTTGCAATACCAACCTGAAGTCCATTGGCCTTAGTAAAACATAGACCATGGCCGACAGCAAGAGTTTCACCCATCTCCGGATCATAAAATTCCCTGACCCGTTCAGCACATGCCACAACAACCGAACCACTTCCATGTCGAACCATTCCTCTTCGCCTGTGATAGTCGCACTCGCATTTAAAATCAGAAACTCGGGCCGGGATTCTCCGATCCTCTTTCCAATCCTCCACCTCTTCTTTGCCCCAACAATAGGGTTACTCTTGGTCATTTGACATTGGTAAATCGCAGCCTCAAGGACCAAGTGAGCTTCCTTAGCCTTCCCGCCATGAACAACCTAATTTCTATCTCCCCATATAGCCCAGATGATGGCAGGAAAGATGGTGAACTCCAACCGATTAATGCGGTGAAATATGGAGTCATCCAGAGAGGCACTCAGGCACCCACTCCAAATTTAACCAAATCTCCCAATCCTGCCACTTCCCGAACAAGTGAAGAAAATATGAGTATTTGATTCAAACGAACCACAGGTGGCACATGTCAGGATACGGGAAAGTTGCGTAAGGTTTGCACTGGTGGGTATCATGAGAAGCCTGCCATAGAAATATTTGATTTTGGATGGCAAGTCTATCCCCTCATCTCTTTCCACCACCGCCGGAGGGGTTCCCTACTCGTCTCCTCATCACTCCGAAGTCCAAGCAGTAGAAGGTGAAACCCACTCTTCACAGAATAATCACCCTTCGCCTCGTAGTGCTAAATTATTTTTTCTGGTCGGCCCGCGAAGCTTAGGGGAATGGATTTTATCAGCTCAGTATGCATGTGAATATAATTGTCACTCAAAAAGGGGTCATCCTAACCTCCAGCTAGTTAGAAATGCAAGACAATTGAGTGATAATTCACTTAGAAGTTGTATTGCTTCAGCATCATGCTGATATATATAATTACAAAGAATGTGAAGAGAATATTCTAGAGTGTACAACTGTGGTTAGTTCATTGAATTAAGGAGGATGTTGAGAATCTATTTACAACATAAATTAGTGGCAGCATTCTTGTGTAACAGAAAATGAGACAGCAAGGATTATAGCTGGCGGTGGTTAGATTTAGTTGTCAATTGAGTTGAGGCTGATGTGGAGCTGAAGCTTGAGCTAGAACCTAATGTGTATGTTAACTCTTGACACCCCCTTCAAGCTGGACGGTACTGAAGTAACTTCAAGCTTGTCTTTTAGGAAAAGGAATATTGAGTGAGTGAGGCCTCAGGTCAATAAATCTACAATTTGATCAAAAGAAGGCACATATCTCACTTCCAGTACTTTGTCTCTGATAAAATGAATGTCCAATTCAACATGCTTCGTTCTGGCATGGTACACTGGATTGGCTGTTAAAGCACCTGTACTCATGTTGTCACACCATAAAACTAGATTGACACTTGTGGTAGTTCAAGTTCTTTGCAAAGTGATTGAATCTAAGCTATTTCTGAGGCTGCTGATGCAAAAGATCTATACTTTGACTTTGTACTTGATCTGGCAACTAAATGTTGTTTCTTCAATGACCATGCTACCAGGTTGTCTCCAAAGTAAATGCAATAGCCTGATGTTGATCTCCTGTCATTCGAACAAGAGGCCCAATCTACATCTAAGTATCCATTCAGGTTCAGTCTATCACCTCTGTGTATCCATAGCCCCTGATTCATTGTTGCTTAAAGGTATCTAAGCACCATCTTCAATGCTTGCCAGTGCGTTGACGTTGGTGATTGCAAGAACTAACTCAATTTATTTACAGTAAAAGTAATTTCAGGTATGGTGTGTGAGGTATTGCAATCCTCCTACTGCACTTCTGTAAATTGAGGGATTCTTCATCATTTCTCCATCAATTTTTGACATGGTTTTGCCTGCAAGAATGGGAGTAAGACAGGGCTTTAGGTTTTGCAACTCAAATTTCTTAAGTAACTCAGCAATGTATCTTGTTTGTGTAAGGTGAAGTCCTGAATCATGCCATAACACTTCAATTCCCAGAAAATGATGGAGTTGTCCTATATCTTTCAGTACAAATCTTTTGTTTAATTCATTTACAAATCCTTGCAACAACTCCGTGTCATTTCCTGTCACAACAATGTCATCTACATAGATGAGTGCAAAGATAATTTGTCTTTCATTCTTGAAGTAAAACTGTGATTTGTCTGCTACTGATTGTTTGAACTTCCAACTTATCGATGTTGGTTTCAACTTATCATACTAGGTATCTGCTTCAGTCCATAGAGTGCTTTTACTAGTTTGCATACATGATCAAGTTTTGACTTGTCTATAAATTCCTCTAGTTGATTCATATATATCACGTCTTCAAGTTCACCATTTAGAAAGGTATTATTGATGTCAACCTGCCTGATTGTCCATACCTTTGACACGGCCAGGCCAGAGTAAGTATGATTCTCAAGGTTTATGCTTTAATAACTGGGCTGAAAGTTTCATAGAAATCGATTCCGGGTGCCTGATGAAATCCCTTGGCTACCAACTTTGCCTTGAATCTCTCAACTGATCCATCTGTGTTACGTTTTACTCTAAAAACTCACTTGTTCCCTACTATGTTGTAGGCTGGTGATGGGGGCATAAGTTTCCAGGTTTTGGTTTTTATCAGTGCATTGACTTCTTCCTCCATGGCTTTCATCCAATACTTATTCATCATAGCTTCATTCATTGACTTCTTACTCTATGGCTTTCTTCCAATCTTTATTCATCATAACTTCATTCACACTTCTAGGTTTCGATGTTTCAGAGTTGTTTTGAACTAATTCTCCTAAATATGCCTTAGGTTTAAATACTCCAGCCTTTCCTCTGGTGATCATAGGATGCTTTATTGGATTACTTGCTCTCTGTTGATGTTGTGTCTGAGCTCATTGCTGACTGGTTGCTGATTGATTGTGTAATTTGATTCAGTCCTGCCATCATTTTGAGGTAGCTCAACTTTTGTTTCCGTACCTTGATCCATTCCTAGATCATTCACATCTCTGACATGCCCTTCATTATCCAACTCACCATCATTCATACCTTCATGCTGATTGTCACTTAAGATGGGAAGTGAATGATGCACAGCATTGATTGCTTCAAGAAGAGTTGTATCATTAGGACTTGAGGTAGGTTTAAAGTTGTTCAGTTGAGAGGGAAATTGGAAGTAAGAATTCAGGCACCACGGAATTTTATTGGTTTTGTGTAGAAAACAATTACTCAAAATGAAACTCTAGCTCATTGAATGCAACATGTTTTGAGATATAAATTTTTCCTATTGAATTCAAGCATTTATAGCCTTTATGAGATTCACTATAACCAAGGAAAACACATGTTGTTGAATGAAAACTAAATTTGTGTTTTTGGGAAGGTCAAAGGCAAGGATAACAAGCACACACAAAGATCTTTAGTGACTTATAATCAACTTCTTTTCTGTATAAGACCTGGAAAGAGGATTGCATTTTAAGTATAGGTGTAGGCATCCTAATTATGAGGTAAGTGGCAGCCTGAAAAGATTCCTACTAATATTTTAAGGGCAATTTGGCTTGAGCTAAGAGGGTCAGGCCTATTTCTGTTATGTGCCTATGTTTTCTCTCTATTCTTCCATTTTGAGCTGATATATAAGGACAGGGGTGTCTGAATTCGACCCCCCTCTTGTGTCAGGAAATTTTTGAAGGTTCTATATTTTCCTCCCCAGTCAGCTTGCAGAGTTTTTATTTGCTTGCCAACTTGTTTTCCACCAGTTTCTTAAATTGAATGAACACACTTAGTGTTCAGATTTTTGCCTTAGAGGATATATCTAAGTGAATATGCTAAAATCATCTAAGAAAGTGTTATAGTTGATCCTCTGGTTTGGTGGTGTTCCTATGTATCTCTCATCATATCTGAAATTACAAATGTTAGCCTTATGTCCAATCTTCCCACATACTTGGCATATAGGTCTGTCACCACCATTGAGATTTCCACCTCTGTTTCTGCCTCTTTTTTTACCTCTAAAATTGTTGTAGCTTGAGAATCTTCCACTAAAACATGACCTATAAGTTCTGATGTCACGATGGTTGAAGCCTGACCTTTGGGAAAAATTGACTGATGTTTGATCAAGGTTGATTCTTCCCATTTCATTTTTTATCGTGTTGAGGCATTCCAATCTGCTTTCAAAGGCCATCAGTGTCTATTGCAGTTCTCCCCAAGTGATGTGATCTTTGCTTTTAATTTGAACAACAATTGGTGTGTATTCTTCATCCAAGTCAGCCAAGACTTGAGTAACCAGGTCAGGAATAGCTTTGCCAGCGATTTCAAGATTATCTGCAAGCACCTTTACTTTGTTCAAGTATTGATCAATGCTGATGGTACCTTTCCTTGATTTCTGAAGCTCACCAGTAAGAACAGTGATCCTGGATCTGTTTTGAACTCCATAGCTCTCCTTCATAGCTATCCACAGTTCATTTAAGTTGCTAGAACCCATGACTCTCATGACTATGTCGGGATTCATTGAAGAATAGAGCCACCCCATTAGCAGTTGATGTGCTGACATCCATTGATTATATTCAGGATTTTTGGTCATTTCAACACTAGTTCCTGCTTCACCAGTGACTTGAGTTCCAATGAATTTTGGAGGGCACACCTTTGTTCCCAAAATGTAGCCTTCAAGACTGTGTCCACAAATGATAAGTATCATATTCTACCATAGCAGAAAATTGTTGTTATCAAGTTTAACTGATACCACTTGAGTTAGATTAACACCAAAGGATGAGAGATGGTTGCTTCCCTGCATTGGAGCAATGGTGCTGCTTGAGATTGATGCGGGAGCAGAGTTGGGATCAGTGTTTTGTGGTGTGTTGCCGGTGTTGGCCATGGTCTTTGCTTTGATACCAAGCTAGAAATGCAAGACAATTGAGTGATAACTCACTTAGAAGTTGTATTGCTTCAGCATCATGCATCATGCTGATATATATAATTACAAAAAATGTGAAGAGAGAGTGTACAGCTGTGGTTAGTTCCTTGAATTAAGGAGGATGTTGAGAATCTATTTACAACAGAAATTAGTGGCAGCATTCTTGTGTAACAAAAAATGGGACAACAAGGATTGCAGCTAGCAGTGGTTAGATTTAGTTGTCAATTGAGTTGGAGACTGACGTGGAGCTGAAGCTTGAGCTAGAACCTGATGTGTATGTCAACTCTTGACACTGCTTCATTTGCAAGACCAATAACCACTTCCACATTCCCAAGGGGAACCGAAACCGGCCGAAAGGAGTCCAGCCGAGTCAGCCAAGGGTCAGCAAAGATCCAAATGGAAGTGCCATTTCACACTCTCCAGCTTATTCCCTTTTCGCTCTTCTGAGATGATGAACCAGGTTTGTCCCTGGCTGACATAAAGTCATCGGATCTGTGATACTTCCATTTCAGAATCTATGCTCCCTACTCCCTTGCTCGTGTCGTCAGTCAACTGACGCCATGCTTACTTTGCTACCAGCCTTGCAGGACTTCTTCTGTCAACATTCAACGCCTCTCTTCCCCCTGCTGAAAAGAATCCACGCTTCCAACCTCTAACCTTGTCTCTGAGTTTGTCTTTTATTGCAGTAAAAGTTTGGGTTTTATTCCGATCCACCACAGATGGAAGCCCCGAATATGTATTATGTGCAATAGTATTCTTCAACCCAAGCATGTTCTGCAATAAACTCCTGTCACGAGAGCACATTAGGGCTTAAAGTAACCATGACTTATCAAAGTCGACCAGCTGATGCATTGCCATAGGTTTGGATGATAGAATTTATAATAAGGAAATCAACCAGTGTAGCTCAGACGAACAGAAGTGAGTCATCTGCGAAGAATAGATGACTTACCCCCATGAGAGAACCCTGAGATTCAGCCTGCTGGCTAAGGGAGGTTAATCCCTCAGCACATAATAAAAATAGGTACGGAGATAATGGACTACCATGTCCCGATCATTAATGCAGAATGAGAATGTGAATGTAGGTACACAATCCATTACCATATCAACCCACCTATTCGAAAACCCCATTTTATTCATCATAGTGCTTAATCCAATCAACCCGGTCGTAAGTTTTGATCATGTCTAGTTTGAGTGTCATAAACCATTCATGTCCACTATATCTTAAGGCACTCTGCTGGCAGGAGATTAATTGTGTTAACACTGTCTTCAGCTCCCAATGTAGTATAGAATCTCAAATATGCCCTTATTAAAACTATTTTTCTTTTTCTACGTTGAATATAATCGTATCAATCATTCTTTTATTTTGTGTCAAGAAGAACTATAGGAATTAAATCAATGAAGAAAGAATATATATGCGAAGGAAATAAGGAATTATGTTCGACATTGTGCAATTTTTGAAATGGTGTCTTATTTGTTGATATCAACTCATTTTTTATCGTTGGGATGCCGAAAACATGTAATTTCAATGTTCTAAAAGGTGTGAAAGCCTAGACTAAACGTTTATAGAATGTCCTGCACATGGGCAAAGCATGAAAAATAAATGCTGTAAATTTCTTTCGACTAGCGGCATTTTTAATAAAAAATAATATTTTTTATTTTTTATTTTTTTGAGCCATTTTTTGGACCTAATAACTAATGTGGGTACAGGCACTAAATTAGTGTGGATGATTTATTGTGCCACCCTTCAATTTTTAATTGTCTAATTTTTGAAAATTATGAAATTGTGTAGTTGTAGGAATTGTTAATTAATTACAGTATTTATGATTGTAATAGTTTCATGTGCATTATTTTATTTATTTAATAGTCGTAAAATAGTTAAATAAACATTATAAATGAGAAAATACATTTTTACGTCTAGACTCGTAAAGTTTGAGGTAACATTGTGTTCAGTTTTCAATGTAGCATGGAATCTCAAATATGCTCTTATTAAAACTATTTTTTCAATAACAACTAGGAAATAAATCATTTGCATTGCACTAAGACGAAGAAAGAATCTATTTGCAAATGAAACAAGGAAATGAGGTTCAACATTTTGATATTTTTGAGATGGTCTCTTCTTTGTTGATCATCTACTCATTTCTTATTTTTTGGAATCAGAAAACACGAAATATCAGTGATTTTTTTATTAAAATAAAAAATATCAAAATGATTTTTTATTAAAAAAATAAAAAAATAAATTAAGTGATTTTTTTATTTTGTTTATTTTTTGAGTTAATCTTATGTGCTTATAAATAATTGCAGTCCATCCAAACATGTGCTTAATTTATTTTACTTATAGATTCTCTTAAGCCCACAAAAACATGTTCATATTGTGACAGAGAGTTGATAAGTGTATTTTGCGCGTTTATCTATTCTTATAAACATAATTTATATTTATATATTGAGCAAATTTCTACTTATCTAGGGTTTAGAGTGATTTTTGTTATTATATGTAAAATAAAAATTCGGAGGTACTTGGAGCAAAAACGAGGATTTTGAGTTTTATTGGAGTTGGTTTGAAGTAACTAAAGACTAATTAATTTGATTGTACTGGATTGATATGAAGTATCAAGGAAGCAATCAGAGGAAGGTCACAAGTTTCGAGAACGAAGCTTAGCTTATGGGAAACTTGGGGACTGATTTGGACACTTTTAGAACTTGAGAAGGACAAATTTTGGATGATTATGGAGGTTCGGACCAATGTGGATTCTTTTAGAAGTTGCACATATATTGAAGATTTGGATCGAAGAGGACCGAAATCATACAAAAATTCAAAGTAGGGACCAACATGTAACAATTGAAAGTTGTAGAGAGTGATTGCAATTTGCAAACCGTGGTCTAAAGTGAGACCTATATGCCATGGTCCGACGACGCTAAGAAAATTGCGGTTTGACCGCAACAGCTGATTAGTCTCAGGCATGACAAACGGGGTAGTTTGATCCTTTTGGAGGCACGACTTTCGAGGCAAATTGAGGTTTATGAAAAAACCTATTTAGGTAAAATTAAGGGGGATTCCATCCCACATAATAGAATTTCATATAGAGGAATTCCATACCGTAAAAAAATTAAATTCTTGGGAGATAGACATGAAGAAGACATGAGAAAAATAAGAGAATATACGAGAAGATGAGAAATCTGAACAGAAAAGGCAGCACAATTAACTCATTCGCTTAAACTCAGCATTTTATTGAACTGGCGGACATTCGAAGCACGAAAAATTGAATGCAAGAATTAACAAAATAAAATCTGAATGAATCAAGATTTGGCTTATTAGCACAAAATATTTCTACGTTTGACATTTAGTGTGCAAAACGTCATTTCCATCCATTTTTATCCAATTTCTCAATAAAAATTCGTGAAATGACAAATATACCCTCTTATTTAAATAAGAAAAAAAAAAGAAAAGAAAAGAATAATTAATTAATTAATTGTAAACATAGGCCCAAATTTTTCAAAAAATGACGAATGAGTCCTAAACAAATAATTTAAAATCAAAACTAAAAAACAAAAATAACTTTGGGGTGTATTCAATTGAGACTTTTATAGACTTTTTAAGTGAGTGACTTCTGTGGATTTTGTGAACTTTTAAATAAATTCTATGGATATGGTAAGAATTAATAAAAGTTTTTCAAGAATTTCTGTAGGCTTTCATTAGAGACTTTTAAAGACTTTTATATTTTAAAATAAAATATTAAGCACATGTAATGTAATATTTTAAACAACTGCTCATATTTCCAAATCATTCATAACTCATATAATTGAAAATGTTAAGAAAAAAAATCATATTTCTCATGTCAATAAAAAATTCTAATGTTTTTTTTTTTCAAGTCACAAAAATGGATTAACAAAAAATCAAAATACCAAAAAAAATTAATAATATTTAGTTATGTTGAACAAAAAAATATCAAACATCCACAATATTATTTCACATATCACTTGCTATAGTAGCCCTCCATGCATTAGCACTCTCTCTTTCTTGTTCTTGACTCTCAAAAAATGGTCCAAAATCTTCCCCTTCATTAACCGAAGAAGATGAAGAATCTTCATTATCAGGTTCAACAGGAAATTCATCAGAACGACACTCTTTGCGAAGAAAATTGTGTAATCCTACACAAGCTAATACGAGCTCCGCTTGTGCACGATATGGAAATGGATGAGCAGTTTTGAAAATTGTAAATCGTGATTTAAATATATCAAATATCCTCTCAACTACGTTCCTCTGGGAAGCATGATGAATATTAAACAACTCTTTTGTATTTTCAGGGTCACGACCTTGACTAGCAAAATCTTGAAGATGATAACGAACACGCTTGCTACGAGTAGAAGCATCAACCATGAGTTTTAGCAGCTCATTGCTCTCTTCCCACGTCCATTTCTCATATTTTTCAATACCTACTCCTTGAACCTTGTTATTTGCTTGTGTTGAATCTTCCATTAATACTACTATCATATTGTACATGCAATGTATTAAAATGAAAACAAACTATGAATGACAAAGATGGACTAAAATGTAAGCAACTAAAATTAACATAAATGATTGTGAAAGAATGCAAATTGAACTTTGTGTTCATTGACTAGAGAAAGTCAGCAACAGTTTACACAAATGGATAATCACACCACAACTAGATTGTTAATTGATATATGTAGTCCCTGAGCAACTTGAGAAAAATTCAGTGGCGGGACGGAGTTTCCTGTTATGGGGTATTTTCATGTATTGAAAGAGCGAGAAATTAAAAGGGATCAAATCACTGTTTTCTATTTCAAAAATTGGAAAATGGTTAGATGACGGGCCTATCTACGTNAAATGGATAATCACACCACAACTAGTTTGTTAATTGATATATGTAGTCCCTGAGCAACTTGAGAAAAATTCAGTGGCGGGACGGAGTTTCCTGTTATGGGGTATTTTCATGTATTGAAAGAGCGAGAAATTAAAAGGGATCAAATCACTGTTTTCTATTTCAAAAATTGGAAAATGGTTAGATGACGGGCCTATCTACGTGATTATATTTTATGTTTTCTTGTAAACATTCTCTAACTTGGATTGAAATATATAATAACAATAGCCAGACTTTGTTCTTTGTTCCTCATATTACAACTTTTCATTATTATAAATTTAACGAGTCTTTCATACTTTCTTGAGTAAATATTAACATCAATCAATGGAACCACAGACGCCTCAAATTTGATTATTGTTGAAATTTAATTTTTCTTTTTTAAATAATACGCTATTACAAGAGGAAGAAACACGAGTTATATTTTCGGACAGACGCCTCACCAAACCAATTTTTATAATGTTTCAACATCATTAGCATCTATGGTAAGCCACGTAATCAATCTCTCCACCCTTCTTCACTAATCTTAATTTTGCCGACAGTAATGTACACGCACGACCTAACTACAAAACCAGCAAACAGAACAAATACTATATAGTTCGCGCTTTTAATTACGAATTCATGAATGGTCTTCTGTTTTAATATTATCAATCAATGGAACCGCATAATCAATGATAGAACAAAACCAATGTAATAAAATTATACTTAGCATAAAGAATTACACAAAAATCATATATTGTGTCAAACCAAATTTTACCTAATTGGAAAAGAATGAGAAAACCCTAGAATGTGAAATAGAAGAGAAGAGGACGGCTCTTGAGAAATCTCACGAGAGATGGGAGAATTGTTTTGAGATTTTCTATTTATATTTTCTACAAAAAGGTCTCCAAGTCCAATAAATTATAAATTCCCTAAAAGTCATTTTCAATTGAATACCTGATAACTTATATAGACTTTTAAAATGTCTCAATTAAATACCTCGTGACTTTTAAAGACTTTTTAGAAGTCTACAAAAGTCTCTATTGAATATACCTAAACTTTTAGAGAATATTTAAAAGTCTCAATTGACCATACTTAAACTTTTTAATTCTCCAAAAGTCTTTAAAAGTTCCAATTGAATACACCACCCCTTAATCTTCTTATCTCATCCCCAAAACTAGAAAATTGAATCTTCTTCCCCAAACATCACACCCTCAAAACTAGAAACTTCTTCACCTACCACCATCGACAGCCCACCGTTCACCAGAAAATCAGTTCGTAATTTAATTTAGATAGACTAACTCTTATGATTATTTGAGAGAGAAAATCACTGACGATAGGCCACTTACAGCGGCTCATAAGCAATTGTTCGCATGAATCGTTGCCGTAGGGGAATGAATCTAGGTACGGGAGTAAGCTAGGGTATCGGGGCTTGGATATTACAATGAAGTTGATGAGGAAGAGGATGATTCGAGGCTTTTATTTTGGGGTGAAGCAAAAGGGTGAGGGTGGTTGATGATCTATCTCGGGTGGGGTTGACAAAAACTAGCGGCGCTTGGTGGGGCTATGACTCCATGAGCCAGATAGCAACTAGAATATTGTAAGTAACACCCTGGCAGAGCATCGACACCGTTCCATCGGCCTGAAGAAGATTGATCGTACGACCGTCGTTGTGCGTAAACGTGTTGTCAGATTGGAATATCCCCCTGGTTGCTAACATGATCACACTTAAGATGAGTTGCTAAAATTCACTTTTGGGACCACCATTGCTGTTGTAACCATATTGCACCTCATGTGATTGCTACCCGCTCTTACTTGCTCAATACTTTAGAATTTGTTTACATATTTACTGTAAATTACACATTTGTAAATATGTTTTCCAAGTAAATCATTATCAAATACATTGTAGAATTCAGCAGCTTAATTCTACTGCTAATCGTTTCCAGCTTCATTGTTTTGTTGTTAATTCTAACTTAGTATCAGAGCTGTAACAAATGGCTAACACCGGATTAAATGACAATGCACAATCTGCTCTACCAACGTCCTGCACGCTGATTCCTTCATTTATGGGAGGAAATTGGATGCAACAACTTGGAATGAGCTTTACTTAAGTCCCTGCAATGAAGCTTGATAAGAATAGCTACCTTCTTTGGAAGAACATGGTTATGTCCATTATAAGAGGTCATAATCTTGAAGGCTTCATCACTGGAACAAGAGCTTGTCCAGCAGAATTTCTGGCAATCCAAACTAATGGATCTGCTGGTGTTACAGTCGAAATGACTCCCAGTGCTGAGTATGGAAAATGGATGTCAACTGATCAGCTTCTAATGGGCCAGCTATATTCATTAATGACACCTAAAATTGCTATGAGAGTAATGGGCTCCTCAACTTCTTGCACCCTCTGGAATGCTGTCTAGGTGAGCTTTGGAGTTTTGAACAAATCAAGAGTGACATTCCTCATTAGTGAACTTTAAAGAACAAGGAAATGATCGATGAACATTGATCAATATTTAAATATAGTTAAATAGCTAGCAGATAACCTCGAAATAGCTGGGAAAAGCATACCTCATGCTGATCTTGTTACGTAAGTACTTGCTGGATTAGATGAAGAATATACTCCTATTGTGGTTCAAATTAACAATAGGGATTCTAGTTCGTGGCATGAGATGCAATCAGTATTGATGACCTATGAAAGTAGAATTGAACACCTTAATACTATTAAAACCAGCATGGCCTCTGTTAACTTGGGTCATACTTCAGCAAACTTTATGCAAAGATCACCTGTAAACAGAGGAGGTAGGTTCAATTATGGTGGAAGAAGTAACTACAACAGAGGAGGAAGGAGTAGAGGAAGAGGGCTCAGGCAAACTGGAAGCAAATCTCCTTGTCAAATCTGTGGTGTGAACAACCATTCAGTAGAGAAATGCTTCAACCGTTATGATGAAAGATACATGGGAATAAAACATGTACAACAATACCAACGAAATTCATTAGGGCCAGTTGCACTTGTAGCCTCACCAAACACAATCACAGATCTAGCATGGTTTGCTGACTCAGGAGTAAGCCATCATATAACAGCTGATAGAAGAAATCTAGTTGAAGCACGGGAGTATGGTGGTGAGGAAAAACTTACTGATGGTAATGGAAACAAACTACATGTCTCTCATATTGGCATGAATCAACTAAGCACACTTAATGACAAATCCTTAAATCTCAGTAATGTCATGTTAGTTCTCTCAGTTAAGAAAAATATGCTAAGTGTTTCACAACTAACATCTGATAACAATGTGTTTTTGGAGTTTCACCCTGAATTTTATGTTGTCAAGGACTAGTAAACGATGGAGGTGCTGTTGGAGTGGAAGCTTAAAGATGGATTGTATCAAATTGAGCACCCAGATCAAGTTAAAAAAGACCTTTCCATCATCAGTTTGTTTATCCAAATAAATTGAACTCCTCTACCTTTGTTATTGAGTCCAGAAAGTCTAGAAAGAATAAGTCTATACTTAAGCTATGGCACATGAGACTTGGACATCCTACAAAACCAGTTATGCCCCCAAGTTCTCAAATCTTGTAATGAAAAAGTTGATATCAATGAAGTCAATCAATTATGTGATGCTTGTCAACTTGGTAAATCTCACTCTCTGCCCTTCAAATTATCCACTTCACATGCTCTAGCTCTTCTTGACTTAATACACTTTGACGTCTAGGGACCTGCTCCCATACACTCAACCCTTGGATACAAGTTTTATATATTGTTCATTGATGACTATAGTGGATATACCTAGATTTACCCCATGAAGAACAAGTCTGAATCTATAAACCTATTCATTCAATTCAAAACCTTAGTTGAAAACAAGTTTGATAGGAAAGTAAAATCACTTCAGTTAGACTGGGGAGGTGAATTCAAAGCTTTCGCTAACTTAGCTCTTAAATCTAGTATTGATATGCGAACATCATGTCCTTATACCTCAGCCCAAAATGGGAGAGCTGAAAGAAAGCATAGGCATTATTGGTGGAAGTCCTTTCATATAGCTGTCTATCTCATAAACACACTACCTACACCAGTCCTTAACATGAAGTCTCATTGTCAAGTCTTAAACCATAAACAGGTTGATTACAAGTCTCTCAAAGTTTTTGGTTGTGCTTGCTTTTCCTATCTTAGACCCTATCAAAAACACAAGTTCAGTTTCCAATCTGTGAAATGTGTCTTTCTTGGTTTCAATAACTTTCAAAAGGGGTACAAATACATCAGTCCAACTGGGAGAATATACACCTCCAGACATGTAGTTTTCAATGAAAATGAATTCCCTTTTCAATCTGGCTTTCTTTCTAGAAAAAGTAATCCTCAAAGTTCTGAAACCATTATCCAATATCTACCACTACGCACTACCTTGAATTGTGATCCAGGTTGCTCAATTGATCCAACTCATCCTAGTGTAACTTCAATAGCAGCATCTCAGAGTTCTGAACAACTTGAAATTGCTGAAAATTTAGAACAACTTCAGACTAAAAATGTGCTGCCTGAGGAAATTGAAGCTGAGAACTCAGAAGCCAATGATGAACAAATTGATAATCAAGAAAGTGGTACAATTGATCATTAGACTAACGTGAACACTGAGGTGAATCAAGGTGAAAGAGAATTGGAAGAACAAGTTACAAAACATCCAATGATCACACGAAGCAAAACAAGCATTTTCAAACCAAAAGTCTACTTAACTCAATGTCAAAAATATAGGATGAAAATTGAACCAGACAATGTGCCTGAGGCCTTACTAATCAAGAACTGGAAAGAGGCAATGGAAGATGAATATAAAACCTTGATAAGGAACAGAACCTGGAAACTTGTACCATTAATGGACAATCAAAAAGTGATAGGAAGCAAGTAAGTATTCAGAGTCAAACGCAACATTGAAGGGAAAATACTGCAGCACAAAGCCAGGCTAGTCGCCAAAGGCTTCTTGCAAACTTCAGGTATGGACTACCATGAGATCTTCAGTCCAGTAATTAAGGCGTGTACTGTAAGGATAATTCTCATAATTACAGTCTCAAAGATTTGGAGTATAAGACAAATTGACATAAACAATGCCTTCTTGAATGGGGAACTTGATGAAGAGGTGTACATGAACCAGGCAGAAGGATTTGTTGACAAGGAGAACCCCACCTTTGTGTGAAAACTTGAAAAGGCTCTTTACGGGTTAAAGCAAGCACCAAAAGCATGGTATGAACAACTGAAGAAAACACTACTTCACTGGAAGTTCGTGAAGTCTAAGGCAGACAACACCCTATTTTTCTACATGAATCAAAGGCAAGTCATTTTTGTTTTGGTGTATGTTGATGATATAATAATCACATGTAATGATCAGAGAAGGTTGCAAGAATTCATTGACAACTTAAACACTCAGTTCGCACTGAAAGACATGGGTGTGTTGCACCAATTTTTGGGAATTGAAGTAACAAGACAGGAAACAAGAATGCACTTTACTCAAATCAAGTATACAAAGGACTTATTACAAAGGTTCAACTTTGAACATCTTAAACCATGTACTACACCTATGATGGTAGGCAAGAGTATCTCCAAAAATGATGGTGAGCAAATGGAAGATCAATCTTTATACAGAAGAGAGATTGGAGGCCTGCAATACCTTTTTCATACAAGACCTAACATAACTTTTGCAATGAACAAAATGAGTCAATTTTTACAAGCACCATCAGATTTACATTGGAAGGCAATAAAAAGGATATTTAGGAATCTAAAAGGGACAATAGAACAATGAATTTGGATTCAAAGAAGCGACATAATTAATATTACAAGCTTTGCAGACGCAGACTGGGCATCCTACCCTGATGACAGAAGATCGACAGCCGGTTATTATGTTTATTTGTGAGATACATTAATAGCATGGTCTTCAAAGAAACAGCAGGTAACGCAAGGTCTAGCACATAGTCTGAATACAGAGCTTTGGAACAAGCAACTGTCGAAATCGCATGGGTTGAATCTTTATTAAATGAAATCAAGCTGCAATCTTCCTCTCTTCCTATACTGTGGTGACAACCTTAGTGCAAGTGCTTTGGCATCTAATCCTGTTTATCATGCTCGCACTAAACGTATTGAGATTGATATACATTTTGTTAGAGACAAAGTTTTGGAAGTAAAGCTGAGAATTCAGTACATTCCATCAGCTGAACAAATTGCTGACTTATTAACCAAACCTCTCTCTCAATCCAGGTTTTTATTTCTTAAAGACAAGCTTGGAGTTAAAGAGTAAGCTACACCTTGAGGGAGGATGTTGAAATGTTACTCATTGTCAGATTGGAATATCCCCCTAGCTACTAACATGATCACACTTAAGATGAGCTGCTAAAATGCACTTTTGGGACCACCATTGCTATTGTAACCATATTGCACCTCACGTGATTGCTACCTGCTCTTACTTGCTCAATACTCTAGAATTTGTTTATATATTTACTGTAAATTACACATTTGTAAATATGTTTTCCAAGTAAATCATTATCAAATACATTGAAGAATTCAGTAGCTTAAATTCTGCTGCTAATCGTTTCCACCTTCATTGTTTTGTTATTAATTCTAACTGCAGTCTTCGGCTGCAGTAAGGGATGTGCCTCCATTAGAGATACTAAATGTTGGGGGATTAACCCCTTGACATCCTCCGAGTACGGGAGCACTGCAGGACCTTGCTACGAGAGGACGCTACTAAGGAATTGTTGTATGTATTGAACCATTGAATATGCAAAAGGGGGATGAAAAACTGTATCTATATGTGTATGTATATGTCTGGTTTAATGAGGACGATTTATTTGGAGAAGGAAATGAGGATTACACTAGTTAAGAAATTGAATGGCAATTTTAAGGATCTGATAAATTAGGGAATATTTGAAACCGGATTGATATTGAATTTCTCAACTGTAATATTCATGAAAATTAGGGATGGCCGGTTTGCTTGTGCGAGGAGTTTACGCGTCCCGCTCTAGAGAGAGGACTTGCAATTTTATTTTATTTTATTATTTTAGTTAATAGTAAAATATAAATTTATTATTTTTAATTGATTTTAGGACTTGTTCGTGTAAAACACGCAAGCGTACTGGATCGTTGACAAGTGATAGAGTTGATGAGTTGAGAGTATCGTCCCACAAAGAAAAATTCAATTCAAGTTTACTAACTATGTATGGAATTAGAATTGTGTAAATAAAAGAGATTTTGATTTTATTTAATGTTTAATTAATTTAAGATATCAATTTAATAATGATTGTATTGGATCCATCTATTGCTATTTATTTCAATTCTTGAATTGTAATCTAATTTCATTCATGCGTTCTTGATAATCAATAATTCTATTATAATTAATTCTCTTTTTCAAGACAAATTAAATTTGTTTTAGTCACGACCCAAATCTATTCATAATCTGAATTCTAATATTTAGAATGCATTAAAGTTTAGATTATCTATATGATTGCACATGTGATAAATATTATTCCTAACAATTATTACACATATGTTAATTTTACCACGTTCTAAACTTATTGTGAGTTTCCAAACACTACAACAAGTAACTAATTATCTAATTGGTGGCCAATCAATTAAATAATGCAATGGATATGTAAAATTAATCAAGAAACGCAAGAAATAAACTAAATTACTATTCTTGAATTAAAACAAATAAACAAATAGGGTTCATCTTCATCCAATACAAAAACGGATCTAGTTTAGGATGTTAATATATAAATCACAAGAAAAATAATAGAAAAATATCACTCGGATCATGAATTAAATCAAAGGATATTGATCTTCAA
>CAIGRP010006187.1:0-19995 GCA_903798385.1 Fraxinus cuspidata
TTGTAATAGATGGGTATTTATAGAAGAAGAAAAAAATAGAGGACCAAAATGGTCACTGAATTAAATTCAGTGACCATTCTGGTCGTTCTGGTCACTAAAGTTTCAAAAAAAAAATTTTTTTAACGAGCCACGAGCCGAGCCGAGCAGGCTCGTCGAGCAGCTCGACGAGCAGCTCGCCCTTTGCCTGGTCGGCTCGAGCTCGGGCTCGTTTTTTACGAGTCGACGAGCGGCTCGGCTCGTTTGCCATCCCTAGCATAAACCCATTGTCTGATGTATATTGAATAAATCCCAATTTTCTCGACTGTGGTTTCTTTGTTGTTTGCCATTTTTGCTTGATCTTTGTTGATGTCTTCGCTGTTATTTTTTCAGTAGAAAAATTGTCCGAAAAATTATCATCTTCGGTGTCTTTTTGTATGTAGTAGAATATGGTTAATGTATTAATTTCCACAGACGACGCCAATGATGTTACCAAAAACTTATACCTGCTAGATCTCAACTTGATCCTTGAATACCACTGATCTTCAATACTTGAAACAAAGGAGTCGAAATCTATCATCGTCGTCCTTCTTATGCTTAAGTTAGCAAAAAGGAGAAATATAAGCGCAGGGTCATAAATCGAATGTAAATACGTACCCGAATAATGAATAAGAACTTGTATTTATAGAGATAAGTAACACACTTTTGATAGGATTAAGATACTTAAAACCTTATAAGTTTAAAAGATATAACACACTTGAGTATTTCAATATGAGTAGAAGTTGGAAGTTAGTTAGAATTCAATCTTATTGGAGTTGGATAAGTTTGAAGATGGAAGTAGAGTTCTACTAGAGTGTGTCTTTTGAAATAGATAATGGGACAAAGATAAAAATCTTAGGTGACGTGGAATCGTCACGTGCGGCAATTAAACCCGACAAAGAAACCCGAAAAGGACACCTCGGGAAAACCTCTAAGATGACCTGAAACAACCTCAGACATTGTTGTTCGGGGCTGATAAAAAAATGACCATATCAGTCATAATTTATTGATCGATCACAAAGACAAATTGTATTTCAAATTTAGTTACATAACACACATTTTTTAGGTTGCATATTATTTGTTGGTCACAAATTAATGATTTTATTGGTTACAATTACCCAATAATTGGTCAAAATCGCTATTCATTCCATCCTTCCTACCCACCACCAAAAAATACCAATGTCACCTCCCCACCACCTTCATTACCCCCACAGGACACATATCATCACCACAACCCATCACCATCGTCTCCAATTCATTACCACCACCTCTAAACACACCATCGCATACAGATTCGCACATGCATCACACGGATCTGCACACTGACCATGACCCCCACTACAATCAGCACTACATCACACCGCCACCACTTTGACCACCTGCACCTCATTTACAAATACCGTCGATCGCCAGATCTATAGCCATTCGACGATCTCCAAATTTGTAGTCGTCTGTGGAGTTAGAGTTGGAGAAGGAGTTCCAGTGCACAAAATAGGCTCGTCGGCGATGATCGGAGTTAGACCCAGTTTGCTCATCAACGATGGAGATACAGTTCCTGAGTTTTGTTTGTAGAGAGAAATCGTAGAGAGAGAAAGAAATAGAAGATTGAGAAAGAAATGGTAGAGAGAAATGGTGGTTTGAAAAATATGGTAATTGTCCTTGTTTAGTTACCTTTAATTTAGGGATTAATTTCTAAACTTTAGATAATTTAGTTATATAAATATTAGAATTTATATTTTATATTTTTAAAAACCTAATTAACACCTGATTTTTGAAAATACATTATAATGGCATGATTAATGATAATCAAATTTTAAATACATGGTTCTGCTTTCGTTTGATAGCCATTCTTTCCATCACATATATACTTGAACGGTTGAGATTACTGCCCATAGCTAGAACAATTTGGTCGATGCAGTCTCGATAACATGTTGAATATCTGTCACAAAACATGTCGAAAATTTTGTTTGGTTGCCAAATTTAATCTAACATAATACATAATTTGTCATTAGCATTTAAAAAAAAAAAGAATCATTATCGTGATCACATATCATACGGAAATAAATTAACAGCACAATATCATGTTCTACAATACTTGGAAAAATGGTCATCAAAAGGTTAGCCATAAATGTCAACTTTTCAAAAATTAACATAAATGCATTAGCATTAAATGTGAGATTGAAATGTGGGATCGGATTATTTGGTTTTGAAGTTTTACAGATGATTTCTTTCAAAATATGATATTGTTTTGGGGGTTATCATTAAATTAAATTCTTGTTGTATTGGGTTGTGAATATGATTTTTTGTTTGTATGAAGTTAGTCTCATTTTTTGATTTCTGAGCCATCTTAGTTACATTTATTTGGAAGCTTGTTCATTTATCTATACAATTTGATATTTTTTTTATCAAGTCATTGGTTTATTGTGGATGAATAAGGAGTTATGTTTGTTTTGTGATTATGTTTTCGCAAAGACTTGTTTATTCAGTTTGTAAGTACAATAACTGAAATGCATATGTTGTGATCGTTTTATGGTTTACTGACAGTGAGTTGCTGAAATGATTTATGGTCGATTCACATGTCATTTGGATGAATTTTTTTAGTCTAATTTAAATGTGGGTTGAATTTGTGAGTTGACGTGTTTTTAAATTTGATGCAATATGGTTCAATTTGAGGATTCAAACATTTGTTTCATGTAAGCATATGGATAATTCACATGTAGTTCTTATGGATCTCATTTGTCGAGATAAACTGTCATTCTTGACAGTTATGTTATGAAATTCTTGACGGTCGATTATTGTTTCTCGACAATTATAATACAATGTTACTTGTTTCATATTCTCTTCTACGTGTGTTACAAAGTAAATGTATTACATATCATCATCCGACCTTTGATATTTGTTAATGTTACTGATTTTTGAATAGATGGACAAAATATGATGTCATCGAAGGAGTGCCTGAAGGGCACGTTAGCGTCGTCTTCTAGTAAATGAGCTGCTCCGGAGGTGCCCTTAAATGTTATCCATCCAATTAAAAATGAAGATGTAGTGGTGACAAAGAAGTGGTGCTCGACGCGAATTTGAATACCATTTGCTTTGAATTGAACTCCATACACTAGGAATGGTAGAAAGAGAGGAAAAACGTGAAGTAATTGAAATTTGTTCAATGGAAAACATTGTCATCCTTTTTGAATTGTTGAAAATAATTGACCTTTGCAGGTTATGAAACAACTTGAGTATCTAATCTTTGTACTTTGATGATGAAAAATATTGTATAACTTATTTTCATATATGTAGTTTATTTTGTAGTTTGCAAAAATGTAGTTGTTTAGCCAGTTGTGTAGTTTGATTGTGTAACTATTACTAGTTGTGTATTATAATCATGGTCGAGTTTAGGTATATTCATCCAAGTGCAAAAATCACATGGACTTCCAAGTTTTTTTGAATTTAATCTATCGTCATGTGTGATATAATGACCATCCCTGACTTGAAATGATGAAAGATTGCATGATATGGAAATCCAATGAACAAATTTAAATGAGATTAGTGATTTATACACATTAATTGATCATCCTGTCATGGCTACCATATCTACGTATTATTGTGTACCCGTTGTATTGTCTAGTTTGATACCAACCGTTATGCCCAATTATTTTGTCTTGTGTAAAACTTACCAACGTACAATCATTCAGAATTCGAGCGCGTATCTGTCAGGGTCAACATTTTAACAAGTGTTAGTAAATGAAATATTGTATTTTTCACGGTTGTAAAGTTGTATTTGTAATCGATCTGAAGCTACAACTTTAATAACAGTAAAATAATAATACAATATAAACAACGAAAGTTTTCATGTCATGTACAAAATAGAAATTAAAGCCTGATTCCATCATTGAAATTCATCTTCGCGTATTTCAGTCAGAGGTATATTCATATTTAGGATTTTTGAACTTCGATTCGATTTCAGTGGATGGATCATGAATACGAAGGTTCTTCATCAATCGTAACACAAGTCTTTCTACGGTTATATTACTTGGAACTAATTGTGAAGTGGTTTTGTTCCCTCACCACTTCCACTTGTCATCTACATGCACGAGATATCTCTCGTATGATACAATGAATCTCAAATTATTAGTCATACTTGAAAAGTTGAGATAGCAATGATAAATATTCTACACAATCATAATATCGGAGTTTATAAGCATGTAATTGGCAACTAAGAATAAATTATACCAATATTAGCAAACATGTGAATACGACAATTGAAATGTTGAGCCCTATATTTACTAACTGTCGAGCTCGTCATTTCATCTGTCAGATTCAATTGATTTTTTTTCAACATTTCAATAACCAAATTTTACAGTCTATTGTATCATATGAGGTTGTGAAGGGAATACATTCTTCATGGCATTAATTGTGTTCATCAATGCTCAACTACCAAATGACAAAAATTTCACAAAACATTGAACCGATGCTTTATTAAATAGGGAATGTTCCACCACATTTTATGAGGAACATTGCTTTCATTTAAAAACATATGCAAATCCAAACCTAATAAATGAATAATAATTTACGAAATTGAAAATCAATATGAGCATATTATCCTTAACAATTAATACTAACTTAGAAAATACAAAAATTAAACAATTTATAATTACTAACCTCTCAAAATGAAACATGAGTCCCACACTACTTTTTCTTAATATTAGGATGGAGGAGATGCAAACAAAGCTGAGATTTTTTTGGAGAGAAAATCTCGTTTTCACTCAACCTAATTAATGAATGATTTTTTTATAATACATATATTCATAGATTTATCTTACACTAGTCAATTGGTCACATCATTGTATTAAATAGCATTAAATGCATGCATTAATGAGTATTAAATATTTCCAAAAAAGATATATCTGAAGATGATTTGGACTTTCTACACTCAAAAAATAACATTTTTAGCACCATTAGTAAAAGTGATAATATTTTTTGTATTTTCAAATTTTGTAACATCTATGAAAAGACCTCAATTGATGTTTGTATATTAATTTTTCGGAGAATGTGTAGTTGAAAAAAAAAA
Source organism: Fraxinus cuspidata (assembly GCA_903798385.1). NCBI lineage: Eukaryota > Viridiplantae > Streptophyta > Magnoliopsida > Lamiales > Oleaceae > Fraxinus > Fraxinus cuspidata. The sequence goes on from CAIGRP010006187.1 coordinate 5,081, forward strand.
GAATTGCGTGTAAATTTATTTTATTAAGAGAATATGTGCTGGAAATGAGTGGAAAAAAAAATGAGACTCACACAAGGACAATAAATCACATGACCAAACATCAAAATGCCGATTTTTAAACGCACAAAATTTGGTAATATAAATTAATTGAAAACTTAATTGATTTTTCCTGCAGTTGATTTTTTATTCAACACAGCAAATGCTGATTCTTTTAGAATAAATGCAATATCATACAAAGCTTTAATATTATTTAACCTTTTACCTCAAGTTTATTTATAACTTCTAATAATGTATTTAGGCTATGTTTTATAGCCCATTTTTTCCATGGATGGTTTTTTGATAGGTTTTATTTGCCATGAAAAATGAATTCCACCCACCCCCACACACAATGGACACAAATTTTATCACCACTTGTAAAAAAAAAAAAAAAAATTCTCTTTTATGGATAATTTCCAAAAACAAAACCAAACGAATATCAAGAGATCCGAAATTTAAATATTTTTCACAAAACCAAACGAATATCAAGAGATCCGAAATTTAAATATTTTTCACGTGAAAAATTATACAAATCAAACACAATTAATTGATCCTAGGAAAACAATTTTAAGCAATTCAATTTCTTGAAATTCATTTTCTTTCCACCCAAATTCCACTCTTACAACCAAACAAACCCTTAGCTATGTTTTAGAGGAAATTTCAATCACACACGTGTTTCAATTTTCCATTTCAATAATCAGGTAAAAAAGTCATTTTTTTTCCAAAAATTAGGTGTACCCCCCCCCCCCCACCTCCACCTCCACCTCGACCTCCACCCCACCCACCACATCTGATTCTACAACATAATCCACCATAACCCTAATTCATTTTCCACGACAAGAAAATATCATACTTGTGAGCCACATTTTTTGTCTTTTGTAACTATAACGTAATGTGATTTGTGATTAATACGTAATCGTAATAATAGATTGTATGATATTGTGACCATAACCTACTTAGTTAATACTATCTCATTTTTAAAAGAATTCCATATAAGTTTCTTAAATTTGAAGTTGTTAGAGTTTCGATGTGACCCTAATTAAGTATTTGATAGGAAATGCTTTTCGAGGTATACTTGGAATTGGTTGATTAGGAGCCTTTTGTGGTTATAAAGCCACTTTTTTTGTGTTTAGCCACGATTTGGTGTTCACACTGTGCAGCCACAAATTGATGTTCACAGTGTCCAATGTTTACACTGTTTTTTGCTCCTGCATATAGGGCATAGAACCATTTATTTATGGTATTTCATTCTTGAGTGAAAAATAAAAAAAATAAAAAATAAAAAAAGAGTTAGAAAAAAGAGGTTTCTACTGAATACTTGTTGTTCTTTCCGTGTTTCAGTTTTTAGTTTTAAGTTTTCAATTCAGTTTGAATTTTGTGTTTTGAGTGTCCATATTGAGATTGTTGAAAACGTGTTATTTTTGTCATTTTGATAATTATTTTCAAAAATAAAAAAATAAAGTTTTAACTTGATTTTAATTGAAAACAAGCAAAACGACTTTTTTTACGTTTGTCGTTTTCTTTGTAAATTTTAAATTCGTTTTCGTAAATTCGTTTCGGAAAATAGATAAGTAGACATGTTTTCAATTTTTCGAAAATTGAAAATTACTTGAAAACAGTAAAGAGAACATGTCATTAGTCTTTCATTTGTTTAAACCTATGTTTGGCCCACATTTTTTCAATAATTAAGGGTCCGTTTGGTTTGTGTTTCAATTTTCAGTTTTTATTTCATTTTTAGTTTTCGATTTTGGGAGTCTGTTTTATGATTTCTGAAAATGAGTTGGTTTTGAATAATCGTTTCTCAAAACTAGAAAATATGTTTTGTTTGAAATTTTATTAAATTGTTTTTAAACATTTTAGTCCATAAAATTTTATTATTTGGTAAAAAATAATAATTTTATGTTAATATATTATCAAGTAATAAAAATATTTCAAATTTGGTGAATCTTACAATATTTTTTCTCGTTTCAAAAGTAAAATAAAAATAAATTGGGTTCAAAATATAGAAAATAAAAATAAAAATTAATGACTCGAACTAAAATTTTTTTTTATTTGTGTTTATTCAAATATGTTTTTAAATTATATATATAAATAATAATTAAGAGCAAGAGCTATTTTTTAAATTTTTATTTTTTGAAGAATATATATATATATATATAATTTTTTAATTTTTAGAAATTTATTTTTTAAGAAATTTATTTATTCAACTTTTTAGTAATTTAACAATTTTGTTTTTAGAACTTATTTTCTTGAATTTTAAATTTTATTTGTTAAAATCTTATATTTTTATTTTTTAAAATATCATTTAAATAAAATTATTTAAATGTATTTTTCTTTTCCATATTTTAAGTATTCAGTTTTTTCATTGAAAACACTGAAAACATAAAAAATATGTTTTGAATTTTATGTTATAAGTTTATCTTTATTTTCAAAAACATCATACCAAATGCATTTTCAGTATTTTGCAAAATTGAAAACTAAAAACAGTAAACTAAACGTACCTTAATTTTTTCAAAACTCATTTTCAACTACATATTCTTCCATAAATTATTTTACACGTAAATCAAAAACTTTTCTTTATCTTTGAACTACCTATTCTCCAAAAAATTACCATTCCAAAATACATTTTCTTATCAAAATGGAGCTCAAACATGGACTAAAAGAGTATATTTTCTCCTATCATAGGAGAGAGGTTATTGCTATTTGTGCTCTCCTTATAGTGCAAATAAGTTGTAATCCTTTTGCTATAGTGAAATCTATCAGCAGTTTGCTGGTGGTTTTTGTTCATCAATTTTTCCATATTTTTCTCACTTATACTTCAGTTCCATTTTGTGTTTCATACCAATACTTCATAAGAACCTTTTCCTATAAATAGATCCATTATTATCCCCAGTAGAAAGTGACACCTCAATATTAACTAGGGATGGCAAAAAAACTCGACAAACCCGATACCCGCGGGGCCCCGCTCCGAACGGGGCGAGAAAACCCGCTTAATCGGGTATTCGGGGCGGGGCATTTTATTTTATTTTTATTTTTTTGTAATTTTTTTTTATAATTCAATACTTTAAATTGAAATTTTCATTAGTTTTAATAAAAAATGGCAACTAAAATTATTTCTCTAAATCTAATGAATGAGGGCAATAAAAATAAATTATCGAAAACTAAAAAAAAATTAAATGGGGGAGTAAACGGGGAATGACCCTCGCCCCGCCTTAAGCGGGGAACGAGGCGGGGACGGGACGGGGCGGGGAATTGCATGGGGGGGGGTATCCCCGACCCCGCTCCGCCTCGTTGCCATCCCTAATATTAACCTTGGATCTAATCTTGATCCGGTCATTGTCGTCCTCATCTTGCAAGCTGGGCCTGGGAACCCTAGGCATGAAATTCTATCTTACTCAACTAGGCATCTGAGTTCAAGTGAATTTCAATTTGAATTTTGAGGAGGAGGTGGCTCGAAGGGTTAAAAATGGTGAGAACGCTGCTAATTTCCAATGCTTAATAGAAATGTGACTGAAATTCATGTAATATATGGGGAAAATTAGCGGGATTTTATTATGAAAGACTTAGAAAGGAAAATTGAAAATCTTGGCAAGACTTGGGAGGGAATGATTGAAATTTGGGAGAATTTTGGGAATAGTTGAAACATAGGTTATATTACGAACAAAAATTAGCATATTACTAACGGAAAGATCCGTAGGTAAATTTCAAATAATTTTATTTTTTACTTTACTATCAATGATTAGTACATCACAGTCTTTGTTGGCAATTTTTATGTTTTATAGGTTTACTTTTTTTTCAAAAATTACCAATGACTTAATAATGGAGTGGAGGCCTTACATGACCCGCTTAAGCCCAAAGGGAGCTATGGGGCATATGTGCTCGGACTTATAGGCAAACTGGGCCACAGGCTAGCCTTCATGGATCAGGACGACATTAGTGCCTACTTTTAAGGGGTGAGCCAATCGAGCCTGAGGCAACCCGATTAATGGTGGATCCTTGTTTCATGCTGTATTTGAGTGGCTTAGCCCTGTTTTACACACGTTCACCTTCAATATCATATAACTTTCTACTTTCAAGATCTTATTCACACCCTAAAGATATATACACATTCATACCATTTTTGACCAAACTCGAAAACCACCTTTTTTACAATATAATGGACAAATTAAGGTACATAAAGTTCTTTAGTGCATATGCTTTTTTCCATTTTTCAACAACAAAAGTATGTGGCCACACCCCAATCAACTTTGTCAAGTAAAACAAACGAGTTATTCTACATGTACAAAGTTGGTTGACAAAATATCATCTACACCAATCATTTTAAAAATAGATTTTTAAATAATTTGAAATCAACGGTCTGAATTTTGGCAACACACTTTGTAACCCAACTTTTGTAACTCAACTTTGTACGTATAACTTTATTGAAAACAAATAGACCTGTTTGATGATCACAATTCACATGAACAAAGCTGTCTGAACATTGTAATTGATAAACAGATGCATGCTTGAGGAAACTATTAAATGTGTACAAATTAATGATAATTATGGTATGTTCCTTGTTTTATTTTTACTCAATTAGGTAATATCCCATGAGTCATTAGTACCACAACATTCTGGTCTTTAATTGTTTGACTAACGGATGTTGTTCAATTTGAGAATAAACACACACGGAGATATATATAAAAATGATCTAATCACAGTACATATGTTCATCTTCTACTAATTATGCATCGATGACGTGTCATATCAATTCAATGATGGATAACAAATTTAATTTAAAATTTGAGACTCATCATAAGTTTATCCACAAATGAATATATATGTCATGTCACCGATAGCGATATCAAAAAAGTTCGACGATTCAGGTGGTCAGGGCTCAACCGGGAAAAAGTAAGAAGCAGGCCGACTCGTGGCTCGATGGCATCAAGCCGAGGCTTGAATCGAGCCCCATTTTTGGGGCGTTAGCTCGAGCCAAAAGCTAGGGCCGAGCCTCATTTTTTTTAGACGAGCCTTTGCCCGACTCGGGCCAAAAATCTCGGACATGTTTTGCTCAAGTCGAACCCAAACTTTGAGTTTCGGCTCGTGGCTCGACTCGTTGACATAACTAATCACCGATACTTAGTATAAGATGACCGTCATTATTCATTAGATCATTCATCTATATATTGATCGGTGCAATGTTAAAGTAGCTCGACGTGTTAAGAGCTCAGTATAGGCTCTCCTTCACGAGTGGGTTGTCTAAGACTCGGTACTTAAGCACTTGGCTTGCTCGTCTTTTTAGTTTAATTTTCTGTTTTTAAAATAATTAATAAAGAAGCCCATAAACGTGCTTTGCTGCATGGACCTTCTTGTGTCGAGTCATTTAGAAACGTTTCGAATTGGGTCAATTTACTTTATGCTAATATTTCAAGTGTTATCGAGTTTTTTTTTTTCTAAGAACGTGTCGTGAGGATGAAAACTTTTTGTGCGTGTGTGAACAAAATAAAAAATTGTACGAGAAGATGAAATCTAAATCTACACAGCATATGAAAACTGCATAAAAAACATAAAAGAGAAGAAAATGGTGCCCCAAATTGGTCTACATTTTTTGATTAATTAATTTACCACAACCCGCAATAATCATGGATTAATTTACTATAAGCCCACAGTAAACGAGAGAATTTTCATCCAACTTGTCACGATCATATCAGCACTTGTTTGTGCTTGTAATCATTGCTCTTTATATAATGCGAAAGTAAACCTAAAAAGTTAGGAAGAGTTGAAATTGATAAAACTTTCCAATTTCTTGACTTTTAAAAGACACAATTTTGTGCAATAATTAAAATCGACGCTCGAAAAGACAGTGGTGTCAAAATAAATAGGAGAGTCAAGTCCGAAACAACTCAATTCGTTAAAAAAATCCGATTGAAGTATGCCTAGTCCACTTTCCCGATTCACGACTTGGTCGGCCAATTACCGCGACACAATTTATGAAAAATATTATACTTGTAAAGTGCTCATTAATACTTTAGAAACATTTTAACAATGTAATTTGCAAATATATCAGTGAAAAAATTTATTTTCTCAATTATAAATAAGAAATTGATGCGTTGGCCCAACCTGGCACGGCTAGCATACGAATTCTGAGGACAAATCGATTTAGGTTCATACCAATTATTAGATGGTCTGATTCAAAGCCACTATTTATATCCAAGTCCATCGATCCGGATGAACCGGCTTGAATCATGATGCATCACTAATCTGTCCTGATAATATTTTGGAAAAAAAATCATACGTACTGGTTTTTTCTTCGTAGATATTTCAAGCGTTGTGTTGACATCACCTGATTGGATCTATTTTTTTGTTTGCTTGTGTAACTTCCAATAAAATGATGCCAACGAACAAATTCTGTGAACAAATTCGATACACATAGCATGATTTTAATATTTTAGAGAAATTTTTAGCCATACAAGTGTTCGAGACAGATATCATCATTTATCGTCATCTTCCACTTGGGAAAGTGTGCAGAGCATTCATCGCCCTCTGTTCCCATTTTGACTTATAATTTAATTTTCATGGTGCCTGCCTACCACTTGCACAAAGAGTCCTAGTGCTTGTTTGCCCAAGTTTAAATGTTTACTTATAAGTAAACAAGTAAGTTTTAAATTAAAAAGTTGCTGTTTTCGCTACTAGTTGAATAATAACAAATTATTAGTTGCGGGAGAGAACACGAAATCCTATGTTATTCATGTATTTTATAGGTCACATTATACTAAAAAACGTGTCTTCTTCTCTAGGTTTTGAAATATACTTTTGAAACACCATTTACAATCAACAAACAATTATAAAGAAATAAATATATACAGCTTCTTTCTTTTTTTTTAATTTCGATTTTTCATTTTGTAGGTCTCTAGAACAAGAGCCGTAGACCTACTCAGTAAAATAGACGGAATGATCTCAACTGTTTCAAAGACCCAACATGTTAGAAAATAAAAAGATATTTAAAAATAAGCTTGACTCAATTTTCAATTTAGCCAAACAAGGTCTTGAAGTACATACATTCACACTCTACACTTCACTGTTCCACACAGAGAGCAGAATGAGGATATGGCCAAGATTTAAGCGCCATGCATTACCTTTTGATATCAACTTCTTTTTGACTTGAGCCTGATTTTATTAATTAATTCTTCAACCAAACTCCACAAATTAATCCACCATATATAGTGCCCCAACTCTTCACTGTCCACATTAAGGACTTATAAATTCACTTCTTGATTGCTTTATTGCCAACAAAATTATATTCACAGCAGTGAATGTGTGAGTGTGTTGGAGCAATGGCTAGCACTTGTCTTCGAGTAATGGTGGTTCTTCTATGTTTTTCTTACCTTGTCTGCAACAATGGCGCCGTTCCTGTTACAAGTAAAATTATCATTTAGCCTTCTTCTTCTTTTATATTCTTCGACATAAGCGTAGAATAGATGAACGAACATCGAAGTCTCGTTGATTCGAATCGAATATTGAGAAAAAAAACACTTTCTGTTGAATGATAGAAGTTTTCTTGGTTTTTTTTATTTAATTTTATGAAACGTTGAAATTCTTCAAATTTTTGATATTTTCTCCGCGGAATCAACGAGACTAGATCAAGGTGCTGTTCTCTATTCTTGATGCTTGAGCTATCATGTCAACATTTTATAAAACATTTTCTCTACTTACAGGAAGTGTAAGCCTGCAGGTGAAGAAATCTCAAGGCTATGAAGTTACAAAATCTGTTCAAAATATGGTAATTTTTAAACAAAAGAAAACCCACAAAGAATAAAGCAATCTCTTACTAATGAACAAACTCTTGATTAAATTGTGCAGCTAAGTGCAGAACAAAGCTTGAACTTAGAAGGCATGATGAGAAGACTGGATGCTGAACTGCATGATTATCCAGGATCAGGGGCTAATAATCGCCACACTCCAAGGCCACAACAGGGAAGAGGATGAATGGACTGCTAAAAGTATTCTTATGAAGATTAATTCTCCTAATTATGTGTGTGTGTTCGCTATATTTAGAAAGTAGGTTAGAGCATATATATTCTTTGGCTTAATATCCAACTGCGTCATTAGGTAGTAAAATTTAGAAGAATTAAATGTGTAATTTAGAGTCCTTTGGAATTTTGAGTGTATCAGAATGATGGATGTTATAACATGTTTCTATCTTCTCAAGGTATTAGATTTTGCATTTTTCTTCTGAGGTTTGATGGCCAGCCTCCTATATTTTTGCCCCTTTTCTACCTTAAACAGATCGAGTAATTCGATCTCGGTGAAATGTGTAAAAAAAATTAAACTCGCACGTCTTGCTTTAGTTGCTATGATCGTTCATATTAACCAAACCGAGAAAAATGATGCGCACTTGTACAACTCTAAATATATCGAGAACAATATTTAATTGTAGTTGTTTGCATAATTTAATTTCGACTAGATATTGCAAGATGTGTGAAAACCCTAAATGGGAAATATATCATATTTTTTCATTTAATAACATATTGATTATTATTAGGTTAAAAGTCAAATTCTGAAAGTGAGAGTTTGTGGTGCATAGTTAGGTAGGTGTAAAAACAACTGAAAGTCTATAAAAATTAATTTAAAAATATCTAGAGCAACTTGGAGATTACTTTATATATTTTGAGTGGAGGAAATTGCAATTTTGAGGTGGTAAACACGTCTCACTCTCAGTGCAATTAATCTGTGACGCACTTTCATCACTCCCAAATGTCAATTTTATAGCCAATGGAAAGATGAAACATCGATACCTCGCGCCTCTATACAATTTAATCTAAGTTAACTCTGCGTATCTGAAAAAATGTACGTTTTTAGCATTTTCTTCGTAAAAAATGAGTTCGAATAATTAGTTTTAGACATGAATTTTAACATGGTATCATATTCAATAAAAGTCAATCCTACCCCCCGTTGTTAATTTTGCATAAAAGGTATATCCTTTGTAGTGGAAGATAAAGCCACTACGATAAATTTATGTATTAATGAGTTATATTATATAACATAATTAGATAATACAAGAATTTGTGTTTACGTTTCTAATTGTTTATATGTACAAAGTATACATACATTTGAGTATGTATATACACTTTGATGTGGTAATAAGAAAGAGTGAAATGTTGAATTTGAAAATTCATTCTCAAAAAATTAACTTATTATAGAAGCACATTAAATTCCGTATAAATTTAAGACTATCTTCGTACCTAGTCATATGTTTCGTTCAAAATTTCAGAACGTGTTGAGGATCTGCACTTGAAGATGGATCAATAAATTAAAAGTTCTATTTTGTCTCATGAATGTCCATATGTCCTCCAGTTACATCAGGTGGTTGGTACTTAAGATTCAATTGTCGCTTCAACCACAATAAGTTGCTCATCATGGGTTGGCCCCCTATCCACTTCCATGGTAGGAACCTACAAACCGCCTCATCCACTACACCCTCAGGAGTTGATTGAGGTGTGTTCGTTGCCCCTGCTTTGCAATTGGGAGTTTCACTTTTCCGATAAATTCGATTATGATCCTTTATGAATGAAAACAAAAATATCTAATATGTAGCTAATGTAATGGAGAAAGCATCAAGTTTCCGGTTTGAGATCTGAAGAATCTATAAGAATCAAGTTTTCGATCAAGGTCAAAATCAAAGATAGGCTCACACATGGATGAGGTAAGTGCATGGCAAACTATTTTCCAGCGCATAAAATCCTAATAAATAAAGTCCTGTTTATCTTCCATTGTTCTAAATTCAGTTTTTTTTTTTTTCAAACTCATTTTTAATTATATATTTTATTAGATTCATAACTTTTATCAATTTTTTAACCTCATATTTCATCAACTTTTATTAAAATGTACTAAAAATCTAATTTTTAACCAAATTAAACATGAGTTAATATGCTTATATGCATCATTATAGAGGCAAACTTTTAACAGAAACTAATTATTTAAACTTAAATCATACAAAATAAAAGAAAATCGAATATCCAAGAGATGATAAGTATTTATATTACATAATTATATTCATAAATAAAATAAAATTAGAAACAGACAAAACTTAAGTTTTCCGTTCAAATCACAATATTTTATCTCGAGCTACTCAATTCAAAGTATCATAATTTGAAGAATAAAAGCTATTCGTGCAATCTATGTTGACAACTTTATTGATATTCATGTGTTGTCAAGATTTGTGCCGTTGATTTAAAAAATAATTTTTAAAGTAGTTGGTGTAAATTTCTGCTAACTTATGACGATAATTGTATATGTAGCATGATTTTAATTTGAATCAGTCGGGATCCTAAAAATATCATAATTAAATTGGCGTTCTAAGTCATGTACTTATTATAAGATTGTTCCATTAAAAATTCTCACCCTGTTGAGAAATTTCCAAATACACACAGCCCGGCGTGTTTCTGCGCTTAAAAGGCGCCTTTTAGTCCTAATTTCTAATTGGACCTTACTACATGTATTTTGGATTTATTAATTCATATTTGTTGAATAACTTTCATATTTGAATTATAATTTTCAGCATTAAGCTGAAATTGTAGTCAAAATTTAATGTCTTTGCATCCATTTGGCCCCATTATTCCACATTATAATGATAACAATAATAATTTCTTAAAAAATATGTGGTTAAAAAAGAATGAATTTTTTTTGAATTTACATGTAATATTATTTTATTGAAAAATATGTGATTGATTGATAAAAAGAAAGAGAAAAATAAATTATATTTTAATAAGAAAAAATGAAGGGCCAAACAGGGGCTTTATATGCACATTTGTAGGGTACGAAATTTGCACGGGCTGACGCAGGGGTGGCCTGGTCACATGACCCCCAACTTTGCTCCTTTTTTTTTCATCATTAAATTTTTTATGTTTTTATTTCAATTTTCGAAGTCATTATGGGATATGAAACGAGATTGAAATATTGCATTCTTAATACCATTTTGAAGTGCTCACGGTCTAGTTTTCTACGTCGTTAATGGCGTACGAAATAATCAACCGCAGCAAATATTACGACTTGTCAAAGTAGGCCATTCAAAATTAGTATTTTGAAAATTTCGATAACATGTTAACTTTAAAAATTCTCTGACGATTGTACGCTAATCGAATATACAAATCGCTTATGTTATCTCAAAACTTATTTCGAAAACTACATTATAGGCATATCGAATAGTTGAAATAGATATCGAAAATAGTTAAAGATGCGCTAAACACGAGTCTTAAAGAAATGCGTCTAACTCGTATTTTTTTAAAAAAAATCATTTTTTTATTAACATTTATTATTTTTGCAATATGGAATATGATATCAAAAATTTTAAAAATTTTACATCCGAAAAAGTCATATCCCATGTAAATTTTTGGATGCAGAATTACATGAGGTATGATTTTTTTGGACATAAATTTTCGATTGTAAAATTTCTCCCAATTTCTTTACAAGTTCGATTGTGCCCCCTATCTTTAAACTTCTGAGTCCGCCTCCGGAAATCTTAGGTGATAATCATAGATCTACTGTCCTTAACTCTGATGAATGATTTTATTTTAGTGTGAATTGAATACAAATAATTCCGTTTACAAATTGAGTAAAATTTTATTGTAACAATTCTATGTACAATATAGTGGCATGATACGGCGAGTTTTTTATATACTTTTACTACCACGATGCTATTGTATTAGGATTGTTCTTCCGTTATTTTTGCTTTAGATGTGTGGAGTTCAGTTTTGATTTTAATTATATTGGATATAAGTTAGTTAAAAAACTACCCAATCTGCCTAGACATTGTAATCTTCTAATTTAATCACACAAAGAGCTAAAGCAGAATACCTTTGTTCAGTGATTAAGTCCTTATCTGGTTTAAGTTGTTGATTCTGGCATGCGTTCAATATTTTTGTTTTGGCTTGTTGGTTCAAATTCAGGCTTGAGTTCCAAACATTTTTAGATCTTCAATATTGTATCAACATGCTTCCAAACTACAAATCTTCTTTGATATATTCCAAAGTATTGACTACATTGGCAAGTGAGCATCAAAACCAAAACCCGAGACTACTGTCATTGGTAGTTATTTTACTCGAATAGTTCCATAGCTACAGGGAATTATTGACAGAAATGATATAGGTGTTGCGTTGACAGCATCGGTATGATGCATTTTTTTTGTTTATTGTGTCAAAAATCAACAAAAAAATGTCAAGTGTTTTTCTGTAAAAATTATTTCAACTTTATTTATTTTTCATTTTTTATTTTGTAATTGTATCAAAATTGATTTTACCCTTAGCGTGCCCTTAGCATTTTTGCCATTGCTTAGTATGGTTACTATCTCTGTGGCACAAACACTTCAATTAAGGTAGCGTGTCTTTGCCAGACACGTGTCGGATAGGTGTCAGATATCGACACTCTACCATAGTCATTTTTTTCTTTATAAAAAATATTATATATTTTTAACTTAAAAGTTAATATTAAATAACAAATAGATACCTATATTTAAAAGATTTCGACGAGAAAAATTAATAAAAATATAAAACTAAATTTATATTATATAAATAAAAAGTTTAATCAACGTGTCGATGACGTATCGTGTCATCCTGTCGACACACGTATCCCTGTCGGTACTTCATACGTTACTACTGTGTACAAGCTGGAGAATTGTTTTTTACTTAGATCTAGTACGTTTTAAGCTTAAAGTTTTCTTATGTTTAGAACGGTACATGATATTTTAACTATTTTTCCCTAGTGCTTGACCTAAGAAGTAGGTCCTTGAAGCCATAATGCACCTTTATACGTTGAGTTTTGCTACTTGTACATCGGGGTGTCAACACATCCCGATCTATACACAGAGGTGTCTCCAGCTCCGGTATATATTGCAGTTTTCATATGGTTCAGCTGTTAGTTGAGTATGATATGACTTTGACTTGGACATAATTTTTATTCTGCAGGCTGAAATTCAACAGATAATTAACAGAGAAGAATACAAGAGAAAACTCCAAGAAAAGAAGAAAATTCTTTATTATCCATCCAACATTGAAAAATAACTCCCAAGCCGGGTTATATAGTTGAAAAATCATAATTATTGGAATTTTACCAAAAATAGCAAAATTACAATATTCATACCAAAAGAAAGTACTTAATAAAATAAAAATATCTCAAAAAATCTGGCTTAATTTAAGTTCGTAATCTATGTTTAAAAGGCAAACGAAATATTACAAAAAAAGGAAAAAAAAAATAACTGAAAATGGGGATTCGGTAGGGAAAACAACGGATTTTGCCCTCGAAATTGATGCGCACCGAGCGGAGCTGGTGACTACAACGTGCGCGCCGAAAAGCGCTTTCCGAATTGGGATAATGAGCATGATTTTGATAACCGTAACCAAAATTATGACCAAAATATCGAAACGAGTCCAAAAATGACCCCAATTAGGAAAAATCGTCGATTATTTTTCATTTTTATGCTGATTTGCCAACTCATGGTATCTCAGCGCCATCAACGAGCTATCGGACAACTCGACTTCGTCTAACTCGGATCCTCCTGCATCAAAATGTCAAAGTAGTTGCAGCTGATCTTAGTCACTGTAATACATCATCTGAGGTTTCTGATTTTAAAGGAACATCTGAGTAGGCAGATTCTTTGAAGGGTGGAAATCTTGTTGTCATACCAGCTGGCGTTCCAAGGAAGCCAGGAATGACATGTGATGACCTATTTAACATTAATGCCGACATAGTGAAAACTTTAGTCGAGGCTGTAGCTGATAACTGCCCTGATGCCTTCATTCACATTATTAGCAATCCAGTCAACTCCACAGTGTCAATTGCAGCTGAAGTTTTTAGCAGAAGGGAGTATACAATCCAAAGAAGCTCTTTGGTGTAACCACTCTTGATGTTGTCAGGTAAATACATTTGTTGCTCAGAAGAAAAACCTGAACTCATTGATGTTGATGTCCCAGTTGTTGGACGACATGCAGGGATAACTATTTTACCCCTGCTGACCGATGAAGAAGTGCAAGAGCTAACTGTGAGGATTCAGAATGCTGGGATTGAAGTTGTCGAGGCAAAGGCTGGAGCAGGATCTGCCACTCTTTCAGTGGCATAAGCTGCAGCATGGTTTGTTCAGTCTTCATTATGCGCACTTGATGGAGATAGTGAGTCTATGAATGCTGTATGTCCAGTCAGACCTGACTTACCTTCCAATCTTTGCATCCAGAGTTAAGCTTGGAAAGCATAGGGTCGAGGCATTGATTTCATTGGACCTTCAAGGATTAACAGAGTACGAACAGAAGGCTTTGGAAGCTCTCAAGCAGAGCTTAAGGCCAGCATTGAGAAGGGCATAGCTTTTCTTCAGAAGCAAGCAGTATCAGCATAGACTTTTATTACAGCTAAATGAACTACTGCAGCAGCATTTCAGTTTTGTAGACAATCGAGTTCCCCCCTCTTCACCGTTGAAGTGTTTCAGTTGTAGAGACGAGTACTTAGTGTCCGTTTGATTGCAAATGTGGAATTTGGGTGGAAAGAAAATGTTTTATTGGGAATTGAATTGCCTAGAATTTGTTTTACTGGGAATTGTAATTAATTGTGTTTGATTGGTATAATTTTCCACCTCGAAAATGTTGAAAGTTTTGCATTCGTTTGGCTTTGTTTTTAATGGAAATTGTCATTAAAGTGATAATTTTTTTTACCATTGGGTCTAGCATTTGTTCCAATTGCCAAAAAAAAAAAAAGATTAAAAAAAATACCATACCAAATATCATCCATTTGGCTTTGTTTTGCATTGAAATTGTTAATAAAAATGATAATTTTTTTTTACAATTGTATTTAGAATTTTTTCCAATTGTAAAAAAAAAAAAAAAAAAAAAAATCTGAAAAATAAAAACCAACAAAAAAAA
>CAIGRP010006201.1:0-26526 GCA_903798385.1 Fraxinus cuspidata
AACTGAAGCGAAATCTCATATCTTTGAGTTTACTTGACTCAAAGAGATACAGATACATCGGTGAAGGTGGAGTTTTGAAGTGAGCAAGGGTGCTCTTGTTGTCATGAAGGGGCATAAAAACTCTACACAGCTGTACATTTTGCACAGTTCCCCAGTGATTAGGGATGCAACAGTTTCTACTTCTTCTTTGACGAATGATGAAGTTACCAAACTTTGGCATATGAGTGAGAATGAGATGACAGAGCTGAGTAAAAGGGGATTTCTTGATGGGCAGAAGACCAACAAAATTGAATTATGTAAGCATTGTGTCTTTAAAAAATAGAAGAGAGTCAGATTTACTAAAGGAAGAAACAACACGAAGGGAACACTTGAATATATCCATTCAGATCTTTCGGGACCAACTAGGGTACCTTCTAAAGGTGGCTATTATTACTTGTTAACAGTAATTAATGATTTCTTCGTGAAAGATTGGGCATTCTTCTTGAAGTAGAAGAGTGGTGTGTTTGAGACCTTCGATGAGTGGAAAACATTGGTAGAGAAGCAGACCGGAAAGCAAGTGAAATGTCTACGTACTGATAATGGGTTGGAGTTTTGTTCAGATGAATTCAATAGCTTCTGCAAAGCTGAAGGCATCTTGAGATACTTGACAG
Source organism: Fraxinus cuspidata (assembly GCA_903798385.1). NCBI lineage: Eukaryota > Viridiplantae > Streptophyta > Magnoliopsida > Lamiales > Oleaceae > Fraxinus > Fraxinus cuspidata. Next base: position 651 of record CAIGRP010006201.1, read on the forward strand.
TGCTTGAAACTCCTCAACAAAATGGCGTGGCAGAATGAATGAACAAGACCTTGATGGAAAAGTTTCATTGTATGCTTTTAAATTCTAGGTTGCCTAAGTTTTTTGGGGCTGAAGTTGCCACTACAGCTTATTTTCTGATTAAGCGCTTACCCTCAGTTGCCATTGATAAAAGAACACCAGAAGAAGTATGGTCTGGTAAACTTTCTTCCTATTCTGATTTAAAAATATTTGGGTGTTCGGCTTATACTCATGTGGATAATGGAAAGTTGGAATCTAAGTCTAGAGAGTGCATCTTTTTTGGGTATAAATCAGGTGTGAAGGGATATAAGTTGTGGTGTTTGTTGGAAACCAATTTATTGATTGTTGAATCAAAGAATCAATTTCGTGAGTTCATATCCGACAAACCATAAGTATGGTAAAGGGGACAAGAACATACAATGGCTTGCATAATATAGGCCAGTTATTTCCCCGACCCAAGTTGGCTAAAAATCTTTGTTGAGGTACACGTAAACAAGTGTTTAAAGCATGACTCCAAATTCAATGAATGCAAGATCGTAAACTAATGAGTAAAATGTTATATTGTAACAGAATCAGTTATAAGCTAGCTAATAAGGGGCAGACATTTGTCACTTTTCCTAAATGATCTAACTATCCATAATTCCTTGAGGGAAATCTACAAATACTTTCACTTATGAGAAGAAAGGCCATGCAAATTCAAATATCTCTTTCCCAAATAGTCATTTCTCATTTTACTTCAGTTTGGGTATCATATCAAGTGAATTTAGGAGGCAGAAATCCTGACTAGGTGAAAGAAATTTCTTGATCCGATTTCTATCGTAAACAAATTGGTGTCTCTTGTGGAAAACTTGAGCAAAGTAACCCATGGATTTCTCTATTATGGCTGAGAAATCCTTGAGATCTGACAGGATGAGCCAAATGGAAGCAGGTCTAGAAGAAATAATAGCGTTGGAGGTTGAAACAATAGAGTCCAGTTATAATCGGGTAGTAGTAATGCTAATTCTAATAGAAAATGGGAGTGAACATCGACAGGGCATCTCTTGTCAATCTCTTGTCTGAGACCATCGCCAATGGAAAAGAACTTGTAGTACGAAGATGGGGCATGAAATGGAGGAAAGCCTCAAAACACTAGCAACATAAAATATATATTTGTGTGCAAAGTATGTTCAGGTCAGCATCTCTTGTCAGAGACCATGGCCAATGGAAAAGAACTCGTAGTACGAAGACGGGGTATGAAATGGAGAAAAGCATCGAAGCACTAGCAACATAAAATGTATATTTGCATGCAAAGTATGAGAATCTAAGGGCGGGTTGGCGGGGTGAAAATAGCCTGAGGAGAAACTCTCATGGCTGAAAGTACAACTAGCGTAATCATAGGAAAAATCGAAGAGCAAAAAATCATAGTAATTTTTATAATATTCACTCATATGAAGAATATGAAGCTAAATATATAATGAAGAGATATATGAGAATGAGGATCTATGGTACCAATTACCATTAGACTCAAATAGTGACTGGCCACCACAAAAACAAGCAATCATACGAACATTCAATAAAAATAGGATGAGACAGACATCAACCATGAGAATAGATAGTGTGAAACAGAGAGTAGAATAATCCTTCAAGAGTTATTTAACTCATTTTAAAACTAAGTGATTGACGAAGAGGCTATACTAGATGAAAAGTCGAGAGATACCTCGTGGAATGGCTTGTTGAAGAAGACTCTACCTAGTGAGAGGCCATCAAAAGGTATTCATGTTCCTCCATTATTAATAGATCTAATACACAATGATATCCAACTAGATGATTTCCTTAAGAATCGAATGAGGCAGAAGCAAGGGCACCAGAGACAATTCAGGAGAGAAACTTCTACGTTCGCATCTAGATGGCCTAGATTGCAATATCATCGCTCGGATGGGCCCAAGGGTAGAAGGCGTAAACTCTATATAGCAACCTTTCAAGGCATAGGCAAAGCGTACCTCCTCTTGAAAGGCAGAAGGCAAAATTCTGTAAAGTCCATCATACCAGGGCAACGATACAGAGAATGCTTTGAAGTGCTCAAAATGGCTAGGATGCAAAATGGGCAGAAGAATTTGTCTATGACACCAAGGAGTCAGAATTTTCCATGTCCAACAAGAAAGTAGTATAAGGAAATGAAACAAAGGCGTGCAGACTCATGACAAGTGGTGATCAAAGTCACGAACCCCCAACCTTTAGAGAGAGAGAAATTAATATTACAATCAAAGCCACTTGCAAGATAAGGTATAGGGAACACGAAATAAACATACTCCCAAGCATATAGGGAGCCTGCACTAAAAAAATGTTGTATCAGAAGTAATCCTAAAAATCGCATCTCTTTAAATTATATTCGATAATAATGCAAGGAATCATGTGTCCCCAACGCATGCATCAAGGATACAAGCCATAATGGCTCGCCATGGCCCGACCATCCTTTTAAAGTAAACCATGAATATTCCATATGGAAATTTTTTGACCCAATACAGGGTACCCATGGCCGAATATCTCATTTAATTTCGCTGAAGAGGATTTGGCTCCAGAGGAACAAATCATCCTGACAATAAAGTTGGAAAATGAGACAAAATAATCAAAATAAGGAAATACAAGCTTGGAAAGCCCTCTTTAGGAAAAACAAATATTTGATGCTATGAACAGTATGTTGAAAAATCTACTTGTCACTAAGAATAACTTTGCAAGTACAAGGGGAAATATAAATGTTGAAACAATTGAAAATTGTTACTCCACGTTCGTAATTCTTTTGATTATCATGTCTATTTTAATTAGTTGGATTATTTTTATACTTATTGTTTAATATAATAATTATATTCATCTTGACTAATTATGTTGTTGTAGTGGAATGTACTTTGGACGCTTAGATGATCGACATGCCTAGTAGTTCTAAACTTAAAATAAATATAATTTCATATAACTTACAATTCAATTTACCTTGGACGTCCTTGACAATTAAATTATTTATTAATTTAATTATGATATGTTTTTAATTATTATATAATGTATATTATACTTATGGTTAATCTTGTTTATAGATTGATTAGAAAATCGAATGGAAAGATTTCATTTGTTAAGCACATTTTTATTTAAGTTAATTGAAAATAATAACTTGGGGTTTTATAATGAAAATTTATTAACCTATTCAATCATGTTTATGTCTAAATAAGCTAATAAAAGCAAGATTAATTACCTAATTACTTTATTAAAATATTTTAATATTGAATGCGTTTTGAAATTAATGTTAACATTTAAATTAATTGTCTTATAGCACAATTCATTTTCATAAATGATGTCATTGATATTTATCACATCAAAGAAAATATAATCATCTTTCCGCATTTATGATTTTAAGAATAAATTAAATGTTCCAAATCTAGGTATCTAAATTTGGGGGTGTTATGATTTGATAATAGAGCTCAAATTTATAAAATTGATTCTGCTGACTTAAAAATACAATTAAAAAGAAAAGAAAAGAAAGGTATAGTAATGAGTTCTTACCACAAGGGGTCCTCTTGCAAACATATGGTAAGGTTGAATTATATTTTTATATTCTAATTTATACTCAATGCTTAATTGTTGTAGTAGCAACATAATATGTTGTATGAAATTATGCTAAAGATGCCTTGGATTATGTTTAAGGAGAAGTAGATAAGGTAATTGATGTTCCTAATTCGTGATCGAACAATATCACTCCGATAAATATGAAACATAAGACAATATAATCTTGCGTGTATTTATTAGTCAATGCATCTACCAAGAAATTAGTGAAACTGCTTATACATGGATGCGCTTGTAAGGCGTCGCATCATTTAAGGTCGTAATTAAACTCCAATTAGATATAGAGATATTTTTCAATAGGGATAGGCGGGAAAAATGTACTAATAGATCTTGTAACACTAGATTTTCATGTCTTTGATATCATATTAGAGATAAAGGCGCTATCGAGGTAGCATGTCGCAATTGATTGTCATAAAAATGCCGTGTGTGTATTTAAATTCATAGTTTTTGTTTGACTATAAATCGTGTTCTAAACTAATATTGATCGTGACAATGGATGATCCGAATATGCTTCAACGATTTCCAGTGTTCAATTAACGAGTAGTTATTATATGGTGATGTATGCATGTCATATATCAATATAAATACATGATTATTAATTTTATTTTACAATTTGCGTGTTAATTGATAATTAATGACAGTTGATTAGGACTTTGTATGCTTATAAATAGCTTGCCAATTTTCAAAATGATTGGAAGTAATTATTTTTATTTATTAAATATTGATTTATTCTTGAATTTTAATTGACAAAACTTAAGTGACTGTTCTCTTTGTGTTTCAGTTTTGTATTTTGAGTTTTGAATTCATTTTGAGTTTTGTGTTTTGAGTGTCCATTTTGAGATTGTTGAAAATCTGTTCTCTTTGACATTTTGAAAAATTGTTTTGAAAACACCAAAAACAAGTTTTGAAAAGTTTNGAAAATTGTAAAGAGAACAGGGCCTAATTATTTCATAGTCCTACTTACTTTGGAAAGATAGTTAATAATTGAATTTTATATAAGAAGAAGTTTATCTTAGTCTATTGATTTTTCTCAAATGATTTTGGGAACTATGAACTATTTTACTAAATTAGTGCACCAACTTTTGAATTCTTCAACCCCCAAGAATTGACATTTTTTTTAATTTTTTAGCAACAACTGGGGTGTATGTGTTATATTGTCTTGGAGAATCATGATCGATTAGCCCAGATTGGTGTTTGAAAGTTGAAAGTATCCCTAAACTTTTGACTTAATATTAATTGTTTTAATTTGATCAAAATTTATGCAACTTTTACCTATGTTAATACTTAGGCCTTTTGATCTCCTTCACTTTACTACCGCTACATGTTCACACGTTTTTAGTAATGAAAAATAACTAAATAAAATGACTCATTTATTTTCTTTTAATATTTTTATTTTTAGACAATCTTTAGTTGTATTCTCCCATTTTCAATTGTATATTAATTGGTTTAAAACTATACAGGATTAAATAGAACTTAAAATGATAAATGTTAAACTGCATCCTTAAAGGGTATATACCATGATAAATGTTAAACTGCATCATATTAAAGTGCTTGCTTAATTAACGTGTATATTTTGAGTAAGAGATTTTGTTACTATTAAGTTCATAATATAGATAAAAGTATATTATTTTTGTATTTATATATATGCTTTTACAAAAATTCGTAAAAGAATACTTGCGAAAATATTATGAAATATTTTATTATTGTGTACTAACTTGTTGTGAAGGTTTTATAAATAAGTAAATAAAAAAAATTCGATTGTCTTTTGCTAAATTTTATGCCTATGTGAACTTGGAAATTGTTTGGTACATTTTGTCCTTTTTATAACATCATATTGTACACGATCATGTTTAATATATGTAAGCATTTATGTAATTATATGTTAAGATCATGTCGTGAGAAACTAAGGGATCATTCCACTTGCAATGCATCAACGTCTTAAATGGAGTAGACAAGGAGATTAAAATTAAGAGAACTCTCACTTACTTATTTTGGGGAAGATATGTAGTTGAAGAGCCAATATATGAGCATTATAACACGATGTGTGCCAAATACCCATATTTATTTGGCAAGTTATAATTTCGAGGACGATTTTTTTTTTACAGGGTCGGATTTTGTAACGCCGAAAATTCGTAATTCTTTTGATTATCATGTCTATCTTAATTAGTTGCATTAATATTATACTTACTATTAAATATAATAATTATCTTCATCTTGACTAACTATGTTATTGTAGTGAAATGTACTTTAAATGCCTTAGATGATCGATGTGTCTAGTAATTATAAACTTAAGATAAATATAATTTCATTTAATTTACAATTCAATTTACCTTGGACGAGTCCTTGACAATCAACTTATTTATTAATTTAATGTATATTGTACTTATGGTTAATCTTGTTTATAGATTGATTAAAAAATCGAATTGGAAGATTTCATTTGTCAAGCAAAAATGTAAGTTAATTGAAAATAGTTTTGGGTTTTATAATGGAAATTTATTAACCTAGTCACGTTTATGGCTAAATAAGTTAATAGAGCAAGATTAGGTACCTATTTACTTAAATTAATATATTTTAATATTGAATATGATTTGAAATTAATGTTAGCATTTAAATTAATTGTCTATACTTATATTAAGCACAATTCATTTTCATAAATGAGCTCATTAATATTTATTATTGATGATAATGGGTGTGCATCTAATGGGCTTATTACTCCTTCCTTTTTTATTGCTCTTTAGGAATTTTTAAAACTATTTCGCGAGAATGACCATATGTTCATCACCCGCACATTCTTCATCCTCCTCAACATCTTTGGCTTTGTAGGCAATCCCGAACCTTTTTCCCTTCTTTTTCATGTGAAGTTGTAACTCATACGTCATTAAGGAGCTAACCAACTCTTCTACATTTATGTTTTAATGTTTTTACTTCTTCGATGACAGTCACTTTAGAATGAAATCTGCCAGGTAGTTATCTAAGAATTTTTTTTTTTACAATTTTACTTTCAGAATACTTATTCCCCAAAGTGTCAAGTTGGTAATATCACTAAGCTAAGCGTAGAAATCTTTGAATTGTTCATCGTCTACAATTGTCGGTTGTTGAAATTCAAGTATGAACATTTGAAGTTTTGAGGACTTCATAATTAAAGTTCCTTCATGAGCTACTTCTAGTATATCTCCTACTTCTTTGGCTACCTTGCATGTAGAAATCAAGCGAAACTGGTTAGAATCCACAAAAGAGAAAATTGCATTTAAAGTTTTTGAATCCCAACTAGCATTGTTAAATTTTGTAGTTTTCCACTTTTCACCCTTTTTCTCTCTTTCTTTTCCATTTTCAGTTACAGTGGGTTTTTATATCCATACATAATGCAATGCCAATCTTTTTCATCTAAGGACTGGACATAAACCTACATCCTAATCTTCCAATATGAATAGTTAATCCGGACTAAGACAAGAGGTCTAAATGGTACACCATCCAATACTAGGTTTTTTCGTGGATCACACTTTTAAAAATTGAACCCGCTATGATACCAAGTATAAATTTTAAAACGTAAATAAATAAAAAATGAATTTATTTTCACTATTATAATTCTAGACAACTGTAGTCAGTCAGAATATCCTATACTCAATTTTTAACAATTCTGACAGCAACGTGTAAGATGTTACTGTGTTCTTAACGGTTTTAATAAGAAACAAAAATTAATGAGTTAACTAAAACTTGAAATCTAGATATAACGTGGTAAACTTCAAAGGAAAACATCCACAGCCCCATGTCACGGGTCAAACAATCTGCTAATTTAATTAATAAAAAATACAATAGTATCTAGTTTTGTAGTTTATCAACATTAACAAAAAATAAAAATTGAAAAATCAAAATCAAAAGAAATCTAAGAACAACTCACTTGTATCTTCTTCTTTTGATTTGTTGGTGAAGTAGAATCAAACCCTCTTGTCTTGACTTTATCACTATTTCCCCATTGTACTCGGTTGCAACTATTACTTGAATTAAGAATCATCATTCTTAACTCACGCCAAGCACCTTGATCAATGAATATATACATCAGTGCACGTTGTTTTCTATTCTCCAAATACGTTGAAGAGAATGGTTCACTTTGAAAGTTGTCAATGAAGCATTAGTACGTATGCACTTCTTCGAAAATGGCAGAACTGTTCGCGCTAGATCACTGGATGGGATTGTATATTTGAAAGCTTATTCTTCTCTTGATGAACTAATTTACTTATTAGTAAAATAATGAGAAATTGCATTAGCAGTCCCTAATATTTTTAATTTTTGCAGACTTGATCCTAACCTTCAATTTGTATCAACGAAAATCCTAACTTTTCATGAATATGGAGCTGGAGTCCAAATGGATTAAAGCCATCCATTTGAGCGTTAATTGATCAAATAAATTGATTTTGACCGAATTTGGTGAGGGCAAAATGATAACTTAGTCAAGCCCATATTCTGAAAAACCAAGAAAAAAAATAAAAATAAAAATAAAATAAAATAAAATAATTAAAAACCAAAAAATCAGAAAAGAAATAAAAAATGGTGTCTTCTTCCCTACCCCTCACACCCCCCACCCCACCTATTTTCCCAAACCCGCCCCCGAAAATCAATCGCCACCACCATTGGCACTATCGTGAGCAAACAAAAATCCAACAAAATGATTGACCCCCTAGGCGCCTCTCGGAAACAGCAACATGAATGGGTTGGTGGTGTGTTCCAAAGGGGGTAAATCAGCACTATATTGATTGTGTTGTTTCCATATAGTTTAGGGCATGAATGAAATTTTCATTACTTAGTAGCTCCACTGTAATTCTCATTTCTCATAATCCATCTCCCGATTACGTTGTAGTATTGCGGAAGTAAAGAAAAATTTGATTTTAAAGAGATTTTTATTCATATTCCCTCTAAATCAACGAATTACCAGCCAAATCTCATTCATAAATCTCCTTGATCTGTTGTGACCTGTATAATATTGAATTTCGAGGAATATTAGTAAATAAATTAAAAGGAAATTAATGGCAGATTTTGCTGGGTTACAGTGGTCGAAAGATGAGCCGATGTCGGGGGAGATTCCAATGGTGGCGACTAATTTCTGTACTTGCAGCTTCTTCTAAGTTGGCAGTTGTTGGGCCAGGCAACAACAAGATGCTGGTTCTTGGAATTGGGGATTCAGACTTAACCTAGTTTTTGTAAAAGTTTTACAGTGCTTGGAATGCGAAATGTGGGTACCTGCAGTTCCTTCGCTTTGACACCGGCGATGGTGCCAGAGGTGGTGACGGCGTTAGGTGGCGATGCTTGTGGTTTATTTTTTAGAGGTAGGGCCATGGGAGGGTGAAGGAGACACCCTTTTTTATTTCTTTGATTTTTTTGGTTTTTTATTCTTTTTTCTGATTTTTCTTAGTTTTCCCAAAAAATATTCTAGTTTTGTTAGAAGTTTAATATAAGGAAATATGACTTAAATTAACAAAGCCTATTGTTTTCCTTCTAAACAAATTTGAAAATATCTATGATGATATATAGTCAATTCTACACAAGCTGTATTTAATGAAAGATCTAAACATGTTATATAAGGAAAAATAATAAAATTCCTAGCTCAGAATTTCTGGTTGAATATGCTTACCATTGTAGTTAGTCCTGTCAAAACCTGTACACTTTTTTCCACAGTTTCTATATTTAATCTTCCAAGGTTTGACAACAAACAATTTTTGTAAAAATATGATACATGTTTTTTCCAATATTGGTTAAACATCGTGGATATATAGTATTTTAAATGAATGAATTTAAGAAGAGTAATGTTTATGAATGATTATAGTAAATTTTTAAATTATAATAGGGATAAATTTAGTGTAGCATAGAAAATTTTAAAGTGATGTGAAATTTAGGATTTAAACAAATGAGTTAAGTAAAGATAATGTTGTAATATAACGAGGATGAATATAATTTTTTTATCTTATAATTTTGACAGGAATAAATTTAGAGTGATATAGATTAAGTTGTGGCAACAAATAATTGTATAGTAGTGTTAACTGTCATTTAAAAAATTTAATAATAGTACATCATCTGTCGTTTTATCTTTGAAGATGTCAAGAAATTCTTACAGCCAAGCACGATTACGGTTGGGCAAAAACCAATCTGAACCATTCAAACTGATCAACACAATCCAAACCAAACAAAACACAATCCAAACCAACCAGTTTGGATTGATTTTTTAATTCAATTGGGTTGTGTTAGGTTCAAGTTAGGAAATCAAATTTTAGGTTGGGTCGAGTTTCGAGTTATCTATTAAAACTCAATCAAACACAATCCAACCCAATAAATTAAAAAAAAAAAAAGTAATGTCTAAAACCAAAAATCTAAAATCAAATGATCAAAATTCTCCTCTACTTCACGTCTATTATGCCTCGTCTCTTTTGCATCTCATTAATGCTTGTTTCTCGACTTCGATTCAATTTTTTGACGTGATTTTTGACGTAGGCCTTTCAAATCGACTTGAAATGGTATTATTGATCCAACTTCAATCGACTTAAAACTTTTTAAATCACCCTTTTTAATGTATTGAAATTGTATCAAACTTTGAAAAATTATTCAAATTCAACGAAAAATGTCCCAACCATTGAGCTCATATAAAAATTATCCAACATGAATTTGACTTGAATCCAAACCAATCAACCTAACCCAAATTAAATCGAGTTTGATCAGTTTGGATTGGATTGGGTTTCAATCGCAAATGGATTTATTTATGTTTGAATTATTGTCAAATAGAACATATTGGGTTGGATTTGAATTAGACTTAGAACCAATCCAACCTAACTAAATCCAATATAATTCACACCCAGCCTTCAGCAAGATTGAAAACAGCTAGTCACTTAGTTTATTCATACACTCTGGACAAGTGACACTGTGACAACATTTTTTTATAAAAAACAATATATGGGACGAATTTACAATAATAGAGAGTCAGGCTTAGTCTAAAAATGCTTAATAAAATTTCTATAGTTGGACAATCATTTTTCTGCGGTTGGCCACCATTTTCAATAATTTCCAGCAACTTTTCTTACCAAATCTCTGGCCCAGTTGACCAAAACGGTCAAAAAATTTGATTTTGAAAATCTCCTCCACCTCCAGGCAGGCGCTCAACTGGATTTCCGATTTGATCCTGTGCAGCCATCAATTACGATATTTGATTCTTGATACCATGAGTGGAAAATTGGATTGTGTGATCGTGGCCGTAGATGGCAGCGAAGAGAGCATGAACGCCTTGAAATGGGCTCTCGAGAACCTGAAACTCGGGTCTTCTGAGTTTTCGTTTATTATACTCCACGTTCAATCTCCGCCGACTATAGCAGCTGGCCTTAATCCCGGGGCAATCCCTTTTGGCGGTCCCAGTTAAGGGGTTTTTTTTAAGGTATTATTGGTGTATTTTTGGATTTTGGTTAGTGATTGCAGTTGTTGTTAATAGGCGATCTGGAGGTGCCTGCATTCACTGCGGCAATTGAGGCTCACCAGAAACGGATTACGGAGGCTATTTTGGATCATGCTCTTCAAATTTGCTCTGATAAAAATGTTGGGGTTTTTAATCTTTTCTCTCTGTTCGTCTGCGTTTTTATGTAGAATTGAAGTGCTTAATTTTGTACTTTTCAAAAGAAAGTGCTATGCAGTTTTTTGTCATGATATTGTGCATCTTCTATAATAATCTTTTCCTATTTTTGATGAGGGATTTTGAAGCTTTTGTAATCAGGCAAAAACGAAAACGCAAGTACTCGTTGGCGATCCAAAGGAGAAGATTTGTGAAGCAGTAGAGCAGTTGAATGCTGATTTACTAGTGATGGGGTTCCGTGCTTTTGGTCCCCTTAAAAGGTGAAAGTCTATGCATTGAAAGTAATTTCATATTTAAATAGCGTTTACATGTGAACTTATGAAAAGAATAATATACGAAGTTCACAGTGTTGAGGAAATTTTAAGTAATTTCAACGTGACACAAGTAGAATATTTGTAAGAACTTCCCAACAAATTAAGTAGCTACTTGAGAAATAAATCAATTACATTACCTCTTGGTATGCAGTGAACAGTAGAAACTTATGAAATGTAACCTCATGTGTGGTTGATATGGTACCGGTTAGGTACATTTGTCACTGGTTTGGTTCGTCTAGTCCACCAATTGCAATCTTACGCATTTTGCAGGAGAATGAATCAATTACAGTACTTTGGGAACATGACCTGTAACGACATATAAAATATTACGATTTGCATTGATGATGTGGTATCTAGATTGCTACATTTGACATTGGTCTGATTGGCGTACTCCACAAATGTCAATCTTACACATTCATTGGAAATGTCAGCATATTTGAAGTGGGCTCAATGTATAACATTTCATATGTTTTTTATCTTGTTCGTCAGGTTACCTCAAAGCTGATTGCTAAAAGAGAAATTCACTGCTAACATTATGTAAATTGTTTTTAAACTCTTAGGTTCTTATTCAATTACCAGTACAATGTTTTCATGTGTTTTTTATTCACTAGCAGAATTTTGATTCTCGTCTTTGATGACAAATGTTTGATCCTTTATGTACCATATTTTTGGGTATTCTGTGTTTAAATTTGATAGGCACAGTTATAGGGTACATTTAGCCCATGTATGACCCCCATTTTTTAAAAACTCGGTTTTCCCAGACTTATTTTCAACCACACATTTCATAGAATTCACATCTTTTATCAACTATTGTACCACACATTTCATGATCTTTTATCAAAGTTTCCTTAAAAATCTGATTTTTACCAAAATGAAACGGGGACTTAACTTTATTCATTTGTTTTGGTCCTTGTGGGGTTGGAAAAACACTTTTAATATTGTTGCAGCCTAAGGATCAACATGGGTTTCCTTGGATTGCCCTGTAGTATACACAACAAATTACAAAGTCTGTATATTTTGCTATATATTTAGTCTAGTGGCTGCTGCCTCTTTGGTGGTACATACTACTGTATAATATTGTATTTGCCACTAAAACGATTTATAGGACAAGAAATCGTAACAAGGCAGCAATTCCTGACCTCTAAATGTGGCTCAAAGATGCTACCTACCTTATTTGTTGAGGTCTTTTGGTCATAAGATGACATGCTTGTTGTGTGAGTTTCTGAGTAGCTTGATTATGCTTCTAAATCTCCGACAGCAGATTCAAATGGTGTGAACGAGATTAATAAAAAATTACACTGAACCTCAGTTTTCGAGTGTCTCTTGCTTTAAATATTCGTTCACAAATTACATAATTTCAAATATTTTGATGGATTTGATTTATAATTTAGAAGAAATTACCAGATTTTTGTTCTTTCTTTCTCTGTTTGGGTTGGTGAAGATGATGACAATTAGAAAGTAGAATATTTGAGAATTTAAAAAAAAAAATTATTGAATAAACTTGTAACAGTGGTTTGTTTTGATCTTGATATTGTACTTTGGTTTGCATGCTCACTTTGGTTTGACACTAACATGAAAATTGCTTAATATTTTAAAACTGTTAACAATTTTTTCGAAGTGGACAAAATTCTTAGTCACTTAAATTTGGATCTTACCTGTATTCCTGTATCTTGAATCTATTACATATCTATCTTCACGTGTTTTCTACAATGAAGTAAATCATAATCTCTTTCTTTCTCTATCTCTTTGCCTTGGCTGTACACTCACAAGTTATGCTTATATTCCATAGACATAATTAGATATACAACTTTTCTTTTCTTTGTTCTTTAACTATATTACTTAAGCCTAGTTTTAACCCTATAACAAACATAATTTTGTCCATTTTTCTTCGAATTATGATAAATAGAACTACCTGTGCCTCCTCCCTCTTAAAAAAACAGATGGTAATTTGATTTAATGAATGCAGTCTTAAGGTTGTTGATTTTATGTTTGTTCCTATCAAATCCTTCTATTCGAGATGTCATTAAAATTGAATTATAGCAGAATATATTATCAGTATTTTTTTTTTGCAAATTATTTTATTTGACCATACTTTTTTAAACAGGATGTTTATTGGAAGTGTAAGCAACTATTGTTCAAACCGTGCACAATGCCCAGTTGTGATTATTAAGAACAGCTCTTGAGAAGCCATTTGGAGTATGTATCTTAATACTTTCTCAATGGTAGTATGGTTGCATAAATTTTTCTCTTATATAAATTTTTTTTTATATTATTATTATGGAAGGATTTTGGCAATGTAGTAATGTAACTTGTTTTATATGCATGGACACGCTTTAATATGTACCAACTACGTTTTCTTTTAATTATTCTATGATTTTTATATTTTTTATATTTTAGATATGCATCGGATACATTAGGACACGTGAAGAAAAATATTTTGCCCATGATTGGTTGCCTTTAATTTGAAAAAATTATGTTTGAATGGTGTGTATATATATATATATATATTTCTTAGAATGTGGTGTTAAAAAGTATGGAAAAGTTTTGGGTTTACATGTAAAATATTTTATTGTGTGAATATGTGGTTGAAAATGAGTATGAGAAATAAATTAAAGTAAAGTAAAAGGTCACCAAACATGGGCTTTATTGTTTTTAAACTCTTTAGAAATAATCAGTATTGTCAATAAATGACAATGTTTTTTATTTAATAGATAGCTATTTATTTGTAATAAATGATAAAGTTTTTTTTACTTAATATTTATTATTGAAACTTGCTCTTTTGTGCACTTTAGAAGAAGGAATAAAATGACTCCACATCTGCATCTTTTATCTAGAAAATTAACTTTTTATTGAAAAGTAGAATCTGAAATGTTGGATATTATCAAAGACCTATTTGATACTGTTGAAGGTGTTAGACTGCTTGAGGATGTTAATTTATCATTAGATAAGCCAGAGTTGAAGTGTAAAAAGCTAATGGTGATGATGTTGAAGCAAATGAAGTTGGGATCATTAAAGATTGAAATAAAATTCTTTAGTATTTTATTTTATTTTATTTTTATCACTAGGGTTCTGTTTTAATTTTTTTTTTTCATATATAATAATGAAATTAACTGAATTTTTCTTGCACCTCAGTTTTATTACACATAAGACTATGTTTGGTAGTTGGCAGTGCCTGGAAAAGTCTTTTTAGCTTTCTTTTCAGAAGAGTGAGAAGGCCCACCTTTCCTAGAAAGTCTTTGAAACCCCATTTCCTCTTCTGAGCCAAGGAGATTCTCCTTCAAGGACAACCTAGGAACAAGATGGATGATCCAATGCCTCAACAACATTCCCTTATCCTTCCTTATCCACCCTCTACTGGTTAACCACCAGTTTACAGCCTTGCTGTGGCTCTATTGGCCCTTATGCGCCCTTAGCTGAATGCTCCCAACGCTCTAGGCTTAAGATTCAGAAACACCAATCCACTGCTGAACAACCTGACCCATCCTTTTCCATGGCATGGTCAGCCATCACTTCATCCAGTTTTTTCAAAACAATCCCGTCCTTCCCCCAGTTTGCTTGCCTCCCACCCCTTGCCACCCCAAAAAACGAACCCAAATTTTTATTAGTCACTCCTCCCATTGTACTAGGCTCACACGGCCACACCCGACCCATAACACAACCCAACTTAGCAACTCTTCTATCCTATCACTGAAGTGAAATGTGTTGATTCTAATATATTGTCTCAGTGCGCTTCAAAATGGTTGACAGATTTAGTGGGTCCAAGTTGGGTTGATTAAGTTTCTTTTTCGGGTTTTAATAGTAGCATTATCATGGATTATTGATCTTTGCATATAGTTTGACTTTTCATGAATAATGGGTTGATATTGGTACTTGACGGGTGAACTTATTTTTTTAGTAGTTCAAGTTCACTGTTATATAATATATTTGTGCAATTAACACGAGATGGGGTAACGACGATGTGGTGATGATGAGTAGTGGTGGTGATTATTCTTCCTTGTTTCGTGTTAGTAATTAAATATGGGAAACAGAATGAACTTTCAAAACTCATTCCAGGTAGAACTCTGTTCTATTTGGAATGGCCATTCTGGCTACGACTTGTGGCCCAATATCTTCTTTTCTTATCCTTCTCTTATATCCTAATTTTCCCTATTCCTTTTTATACTTTCTTTCATGTTAGAAGAACACATTTTATCTTGGTATTAGTGTTCAATCTAGAGCTAAAATTTGTAGAAACCTTTTAAGGGGGTCTGTACTAGGTGCCAATCTGAACTAGGGATAATATGATAAATGTGATAAAAACCTTCAGGTGGAGGCCTAGATGATTAAAATTAAGTGCCAATTTGAACACATTAAATATGGTGGATTGCACTGTGTTACTTTAAGGTGAATTGTTGGGTGTAGTTTTGGAAGGGCTTTGAGTTTGCACGTACCTTGTAACCATGACTCTGCATTTTGCACTGGACTGGAATCAGCTACTACAGTTTTTCTTCTCCACAAGTTGATTGTCTATCCACAACATCCTCCACTTGGTTGGGCAAAAATAAAGACAGATGCCAGCTTGAGTCACATTTCTGTTGCAATTGGACTCGATAGAAGTTGGAAAAGGGATTAGGGATTTAAATTTATCGAATGTTTTGTGAATAGTGTCAAGAAAAAGAAACTAAAATCTCGTTCATGCTGTCTACTATTGTCTAGTACTACATACCAAATATGCGATGAGAGGATTTTCTAGATGACTTGAAGCCGAATTATAGGTTGCTAGGTCAACAGGTTTTATGGTTTGGAGCATCATAAAATTTCGAAGTGGAATTGCACTCGGAAAGACCATACTGTAAGGGATGCTGATGTCAATAATAGTCCTTGTGCTATCCTAATAAAAGACTGGAGAAGCTAACACTGCAGGAATGGCGTGCTAAGCTTATCATTCATTGGAGCAGAATGAAGCTTACTAATGGTAATAGAGCATGTCTTAATCAACAACCGTCCAGAGCCTATTGTAAAAAATCATACCACAAGTGCATGTTTTCTAAGTTATTAATGCCCTCTAGTGCTCCACCCCCTCATAAAAGCTGAATGTTACAACTGATGAAAATTTTATCTAGTTAACTAATTGTGAAGATAAATTACACTTTATAGTCTGGTTATTATGAAAATTATCTGTAAAATTGTAAAATTTCCAGTGGATTACTTTGTTTATGTTTTCTTGAATGAACACTCATTTTGTGCATAATCTCTTTTTTGTACATAGATTTTGAGCACGTGATACTGATGCAGTTGTTCATGGTGAAGACCAAATCGATCCTGTAATCGTTGTAATTGTATTGTGGGTTTTCTGAATATCTGGGATATTAAGGTGTGTACAAAGTTCATCTGCTCTAGTAAGTTAAAATCTGTTGATGACTGATTTTTGGTTGAATTAGTGACTTAATAAGCGTGGTTATATGGTAAATAAAATGATTTTTAATATTTACAGACGAAAAAATAGTTCATAATCATTAATAAAACTGAATTTGGTTTATTTTCTTACTGGTGAAAGTTGATATGGATGGATTCTGTAACTGTTATGTTATTCACTTTCATGTTTGGTATTAGTAACAAGTTCCGGGGATTAAAATCAAATTTTTAGTAAATTTTGATAAAAGTTGATAAAATGTTCGGTTAAAAAGTTATGGGTAATATGAAATATGTGGTTAAAATAAATTATTAACTTTAATTTAGATTAAAATCTAGATTTTGATTTCAACCGAACATGACCCTTTCAATTTAAATTTTGATTTCAACCGGACATGACCCTTTCAATTTAAATCCTACCATTACTAAGTGAGATCATTGAGATTGTGATGCAACATACTTTATAGATTAAATCCATTTTTGGTAAATCTCAATTAGGTTACCCTCCTGTAGTTTATCACGACCAAATCATTGAACTTCCAATGTACCTCCAATTTTACCAACTCTGTTGACCTCCGTCATTGAACGTAACATCTCAATTCTTGTTATCTCCGATTTCTTGGTAAATATCACTTTATCATATTGTGACTGATTTTTGAGTATGCGTTGTTAGATGAATTACTGTCGATTTTTAAAAAAAACAACTATTTTCAAAGTCACGACTTAAATAGGTAACATTAGCTCATAGTTTGATAGGGATTAAAATTCAAATTTTAGCCCATGTTTGAGCCACGTCATTCTCATCCTTATATTCATTTTTAACCACACATTTTTCAATAAAATAATATTTTTCATCACATCAATAACTTTTCTTTCTTTTTTAACTATATAATTTTCATCAATCTACTATTTCAAAATACATTCTTCCAAAATAATGTGGCTCAAACACACCATTAATTTAAGTTAAAGTCAATAATTAATTTTAATCACATATTTTATTGGATCAATAACTTTTCAAGCACGCATATCATTATTTTTTTATATCAAAATTTCCTAAAAATCTAATTTTAATTTCCATAATAGTATAAATTTGTATGTGAGAATTTATTTCTAGATACACTAATAACAATGGCAAGAGTTAAGGCTGCTTGCTTATTATGACGTTAGAGTCGACTTTCAACCATAAGCTTTAGCGTGTAAATATCAATCGACTAATGAGTGGCGAAAATTTTTAAGAAAATAAACGCATATATCTTATCCATGATCCCCACTGTAGCACCATTTCATCCACCTAAAACCGTAGCAAAATTCATCCAAAATCACAGAGAAATTACAAAATGTGGATGATTCCAAACTTTTTCAGCCATCAATCAAAGTTTTACGACCCATACCCTCTCCTATTTCGACGAGCTTAAAATAGTCTCTGTATCCGAGCTGATTTCCAATAAAAAGCTATTCTCTTTGCGGTTCCGAGAACGTTTACTCCCACTTGTTCCTAGAAAAATCTCCCAGGGTTCGTTGAGAAAGCTGGAGAGTTGAAAGGCCAAGCGAATGGATACAATTGCGCGCATTTCTGTTAATGATGAGTTCGTGACAAAAGCTTGGGAGAAGGACCTGAATATTGGTGATGAGCACATGAGGTGGTGTTATTGAGTGATGGGAATGGAGATTTGAGCGACTGGGAGTCATATCCACGAGGTATGCTGCTATGTATGTGGAAGATAGGTTGTGAAAATCTTGAATTTAATTTGGAGGATGACGCCTTCATTGTTAGCAGTGCTGAGGAGTCATTTAAGGCTAGTTTTTTCCCCTATGTTTATTTGAACTTTTCAAATTGAGTTTTGGTTGACTATGAGAATGATATCTATATGAATAAATGTGGCGTAGACATTCAGATGAAATCCATGGGCTATGTTTCCTCTATGTTGGAAATTTATAGTTTGAGTGAAAGCTGTTTGGCTTTTCGATTATATTGCCTCATTCATTAGAAATCTTATATTTATTGCATTGTTTAGTTGAAG
This sequence comes from Fraxinus cuspidata, assembly GCA_903798385.1. Classification (NCBI taxonomy): domain Eukaryota; kingdom Viridiplantae; phylum Streptophyta; class Magnoliopsida; order Lamiales; family Oleaceae; genus Fraxinus; species Fraxinus cuspidata. The sequence goes on from CAIGRP010006201.1 coordinate 19,586, forward strand.
TGTCTTTGCAAAGATAGCTTTATAAATGCAGATTATGTATGGTCTGAATATAAGTTTCGAATGTGGATAATATGTAGATTACTCTTTTTTTTTTAAAAAATCCTGAAAGTCTCTATGTTAAGTAAAATAAATTATTGTGATTGTATCGATATGGTGAACGATATTTAGATGTACGACTTAGTGTGTACTCGTATATGTACATTCATGTTAGTTGTGCTTGTGCATAAGATTGTTTTATCAGTCTTTTTATTTAAATTTTCAAACAAAAATGTATGCATCTAGTTAATTCCTCCAATAAGATACTATGACTTTTTCATAAAACAAGTGACAGGATGTTACTTTTTCACATTCTTATTTTTGTAAATACCTTAGATGTATCAATTGAATTGATTAAAAATTATGAATTAAATGCAAGATTAAGACAATTTTTGAATTCGTATATTTAAATTTACAAACACACATCTACTCAATTGTTCCAATAAGATACTGCGAATTTTTTCATAGAAAAGTTCGCTTTTCAAATTCTCATTTTCGCTAATAATGCATCAATTGAATTGATTTGTTAGAAATATGAATTTAATACAAGATTAAAACAATGTTGAATTCGTATATTCAAATTTTCAAAAACACACTCGTATGCATCGAGTTAATTGCTTCGATGAGATACTGCGGTTTTTTTAGAGAAAAGTGACAAAATTTCACTTTCTCACATTCACATTTTTATAATTTTCGCCAACGCTAAAAAAAGTATTGTGTGTCACATTTATTTTTTAAAAAAAAAATTCTTCACTTTTTTGAAATTTCTGTCACTTTTTTTAGTAACAAATATATATATTTTTTATTTTTTTAATAAAAAAGTGATATTTAACTTTAAAAAGTGACATTGCGTCACTTAATTTTACACGGCATTTTTTACTTTTTTGTCACTTTCTTGAAATTCTATCATTTTTTTTATTTTTTTTTGAGTTACAAATATTATTTTTTAACAAAAAAGTTACATTTAACTTTAAAAAGTAGCATCGTGTCATTTTTTACCAAAAAAAAAAATGACACTTAATTAATTTGAAACTTTTTCATATAAAAAGTTATTAAAAAGTGACACTTAATTTACACAATATTTTTTACTTTCAAGATACATTTTGTATGATTTTTCAAAAGACAACTAATTTTAGGGATATTTTTTTAAGTTTCCAAAATTTTAATATGACATACTTTACTACATTACGATATCTCCCAGCATTGATGTTTTCAAATTCGAACTATCGAGTACATTGGTATTGTTTAAGGGGTGTTGAAAGGGCCGAAGGCCCATCACAAGAGCCAGCTAGCGCTCATGTGTGGGCTTGGCTCGAGAGCCATCCGCGGCTTGCCATTTTTTTTATTTATTTTAAACTGAATATTGCATTTTACTTCTGAAGCTAACCGGCTAATACTTCTTTACATTCTTTCTTTAATGCCAAATAGTGTACTTGAGACTAGGGGTGAATGCGATTCAATTTGAACGGTTAGTGCTATATTTTCAATTCAAACCATTTTATCTTTCAAATAAAATCACACCATTATTTGCTGTTTGGTTTGGTTTTAATCCACGGTTTACCTATTGATTCCATGTTTTCTTCATCCAAATCATTTTTCACAACTATAAATTGCATGTTTTACCACTCTACAGACCACCATACTTAACAAAACTAAAGACATAAAAAAGACAATTTTTAAAAGAGAAACGAATGCTAGAAAACGTTAAAAAAAATCTTGGTGCCAATTTTAACAATGTGCATATCATGAGTCATGAATATATTTACATTTGTTTAACAAGTTACTATATCACGAATGACACATAGGATACGATAATTATTCTCTTTTCTTGGGTAAAATGTATAGAGATATCGCAAAGATTGCATAATTAGCATTATTTCAGAAATAGCATAGGTAGATGAAGAAATACTTACTTCACAAGCCAAAAGGGAATCGAGGTTGTAATCAATTCTTGGGTTATCGGCAGCAAGTTTCAAAGACAAAAACTAAATCATTTTGAAACAGTTCTATTCGATTTTGACGGTTTTTGAAATCAAAACTTAAACCAAATCATTTTAAAATGATATGGTTCGATTTGAGGGGAAAAATTGTGGGTCCACATGGACCTGAACCAACGGGTTCAGTTCTGTTCGTGGTTCAGCGATTTTTTGTACAACCCTACTTGCAACTAGTACATGTGAGAGAGTCTTCTCAGTAAATGGTGAAATTACCAAAAAATAAGAAAAATTATAAAAAAAAATGTGTTTAAAAATTATCTAAGAACACAGCCACTTTTTTTATATTAAACACTGCCTAGCCAAAATTGGGATGGTAGTGGAGCGGACGACTCTCCTCGCTAGAGATTTTCGGGAGATGGGACGCGAATAAAACCATTTTCTACGTAATTAACTTATTTGTTTGTTTTTTTATTTATTTAATTAAATATATTAATGTCACAATTCTATATTATTTAGTCATAAAATATCGAATTAATTTCTCACAAAATATTTCTCGATCACGAATAAAAAAATTTATAGATAACAAATAATTTCACAGTCACATATCAAAAAATTTATAAGTCACAATTTATTCATTGGTCATAAATAAAAGAATTTATTTATCGATCAGAAATCACAAATTTGATAAGTCATGACTCAAAATTTTAAGTCATATATTATTTATTGCTCACAAATTATCGATGACATATTATTTATTGGTAACAAATTAACTAAATAGTTGGTCACAAACGTCCCAATAGCTGATCACAAACACCCCATCCCACCAAAATAAATGGTCACAAAACATCCAAAAAATTGGTCATAAATACCCATAGATGGTCACAAATATTATTAATCCCATTCCAACCTCAACCCCATCCCCACCACCAATTGAACGTCGAGTCACCTCAACACCACTGTCAACACCACCCCACCACCACCACCACCTTACCACCACAATGAACATCACCACCACCGCCATTAACAACCACTATTTACAAACTGAAAACAAGTAAACCACCAATGACCAACAACAAAAACAATCACAAAACTCCGACTAAGTAGATCAGATCGGAGGAGGACGAAATCACCACAAAAGCCCCTCCCCCAAATTTTCTCTACGGCGTCGACCGCTTCTAGCCACAGGCGATGTGCCATCTGAGGAGCACCATCGGCAACGCTGCTTCAAGTCATCGTAACCTCAGCGTTATCGTTTGCAGCAATGTCATGTGATGCGAACGACATCACCTACAATAGCCATGCACATAGAGTCGTTGTTACAGCAACATCATCGAGTAGCATCTTGTCGAAGGTGGCGTCATCGCAGCATCTTCTCGTCTTTGGCGGCATTGTTCAATGAGTAAAGGTGGGATAGAGATAGAAGGGAGAAAATAGAGAGGATGAAAATGATTAGGATTTTGGTGTGAGTGGTTGGATATGTGTTACATGGGATGAATGCGTATATTTAATTTTGTAATATAATTATTAATATTTAGAATTTTAAGTATCATCTGATATTTTATTGAAAGAAGAACCATCGTAAATCTTAATTTTGAAATGGAAAGTTTAAAATTCTGGTTGGTTGTAGTTTCCACTTTTAATATCTTAAAAACGATTTAAATATATACATATAAAAAACATAAAAAAATAAGAGTAGGGGCCATTTCCTAGTTCGTGTCCCGATTCCTTGATGGGTGTAGGATGGGAGCAAAATATTTTGTTATCCCTTAATCAGACACTGTCCACTATGATGACTAAAGTAACATTTACTAAATAGAGGAGAAATTCGTAGTTTGTATGTGTACTATATGTTGAATGTTGTGTTTTACATGAAACCTTCACGCGAATTAGTTTTTTCATGTCTTAACAAGAAACCAAAGCATATAATCTAAAATCCAAACGGTTCGCAATGAATTGTTGGGGTTGGCTTCCTTGGGAAGACCACTTGACAATCAAAAGATGAATTGTCATAAATTAAATGAGACGAAACTAAAGCAATGTTTGTGGCCGAAAATTTTATTAAGATGGATTTCGTTCCATGTGTTGGGGTCAGGGCCAGCCTTGTGGCGAGGCAAATGAGGCCGGCGCCTCAGGCCCAAAATCGGATGGGCCTATTTTGGCCCAATATTTTTTAATTATTAAAGGAGGAAAAAGGGAAATATATTTTCATTACCTCCTGCTCGACCTCAACTCCTCCAACTCCATCGGCGACTCCACAGACTCCAATCGGATCGGCGACCGGATACATCCTCCAGCTCCAATCGGACCGGCTACATCTTCCAGCTCCAACCGATGGAAAGATTAAAAAGAATGTGATATTTCTTGAGAATCTATTTTTGTACCTTTGAAGCCTATCGACCTGCTTTGGAGTTTTGGGAACTATCGTACTGGTTATGGTGTTTCTATATTACTGGTTTTGGGACTTCATGAAGGGTTTGGTTATGAGTGCACATATGTTGGCATATTTTTTCCTACAATTAATATTTGTTCTCTGTCATTTTCTTTTAAATTCACAAAATTGGGGTATGAATTACTGTAATTTACAAGATAGCACTAAATTTATGATGGGTCATCTCTGGAAGGGTTTCTAAATATAGTTATAAACAAGAGAGATAATTTTACTGTACTGTGAAGATGTTGCAGAGTTTTTAATTGAAAATAAATGTTTGATTTTCATATAATTTTCTTAATAGCTTGTGTAATTAGTATAGAATTTTATGAATAAAGTCTTTCCCATCGCAATTCAGAAGACGTGATATTATACAAATTTTATATGCTAGTGTTAATATCCCTACTGATGAATCAAGGAACTCGTTGGTTTAAATTGAAAAGGTTTGTTGTCCTTGTATTTCTTGTATCCTCCCCTTAAGAGATGCATATTATTTCTCGTTAGTGTTGCTGCATACTTAACATTTTTTGTTCTAAGCATGTTTGGATTGTGCTTCTTTAGACAGCATCAAATATGTTGCTGTCAAAACAAAGACCCTTTAAAGCCCAACCAAACATAAGTTTTTGTCGAGAATTTTGAACTGGGGGCCATTAATCATTGATGTTGTGTGCATTTTTTGTGTTACATTTCCCTTATTCTGAATATCATATATTATGTTTCTAATGTAGTCATCAGTGCCACATCTCAAATGTTGGTGGTTGATGTTAAATATTTATTTCAAGTTTGTGAGTTGTGATGGTGGAATTTTCAAGGGTGTGATATAGTGAATATATTGGAAAGCGATGGTTTGTTCTAAATTGTTGTTGAATATATTGGAAATATTTGATACATTGTCGGCTTATATAATTGCGGTATGGTCGGTTTATATGATTGGTTATTGTAGGATCAATTCCATATGCGCACGTAGTAACTATACTGAAAATTTTAATACACTTTTGGATTTTGCATTTACGTTGATCTTGGGGGGCCTAATTTATTGATTTTGCATCGGGCCTCGAAAATCACAAGACCGGCCCTGACTGGGGTTAACATGATATCTACTTTTCAAGACATAACGCTCCATTCAAGAGTTAATATAGCAATATCAACCTAGTTGGTTGAACCAAAATTTTGATTGAAATCTTCTTTGACTAGAATTATAACAATCTTTTGAAAGCTTGGAAATTCGAACAATATTTTCTTAAATAAACTCGAAAGTGTTTGGACATAAAGATGAGTATTTAGAAAATCAATTATTTATGAAGTGATTCGGAAGTAGAAGTATCGTTCCAAGTTGAATTATATTAACTCAATGTCAAATTCAAATGTAATCAAAATAAAAGAGGTTTTTGATGTTGTTTACGTTAACTACTAATATTTGTCATAACGATTATCCAATTGCACGTGAAGACTATGTATGAGACTAGCGAGTTGAGATTCCAACTCCACCTATTACTCCCCCATTTCAATTCTCAACCTATATTATCTTGTATAATTTGTGTATAACTAACAATCGGTAATCCAATTTTATTCAACTATCTCTCCCGAGGTAAGCCGAACTTAGTAAGCACAACCAAAAATATCCATATCCTGAATTTATATGCACAATTACTTATTTAATTGAACAAGTCATAAACTATTATTCCTAACATTTATTGATTCTTGCGTTGATGATTACAATGTTCGAGACCTATTTCAAACCTCTTAAAAATCAAATAAACAACTTATTATCTAAATGGAGATCAAGTATTCAAATAACTCATAAGCATGTAATACCAATTAATAACACAAATCAACTAAATACTTGGTCTTTGAATTAAAATGATGAAATAATATATTTTGTCTTCATCCCAACACAAATATATTCACCCTAGCATCTCAAATTCTCAATAATGAAATTACAACAAAAAGCAACGAAAGTTCATCACCCGAAATATCATTGCACGAAAGAGATGTAAAATCAATTTCTTGTTTGTAGATCTACAATTTCAAGTCTTGAATCTTCAGACTCTTGATGTTATTTGCTTTAAATTCCTTCCCAACCTTGTTCTCCATGTAGAATGAAGAATGTCGAAATTGGAGACCCAAAGTAGACTAAATTGGACAATAAGAAAGGAAACAGAATTTTTCGCCTAAATTTGCACCATGCGATCACATGGCACACACGGTTGCTTCTTTGCTTATGCAAAACGTGCCATTGCGATCACATGGGCTATTTCCCTGCGATCGTAAGTGTAATGCTACTTACTCTTTTTCATGATTATCATGTCTGTCTAGATTAATTTCATATTGTTACATATATTGTTTAATTAATATAATTATTTTTCGTAATGATTAATTATATTTTTGCTGTGGATTGCATCTTGAAATCTCGACAATCAACGTTTCTATTACTTTAACTATGATATTTTTATAATTTTATTAAGCTCAAATTTAATTTTTTTCTGCTCAGATTTTGGGTAAGTTAATTGGAAATTATTAAATGAATAATTACTAATGGA
>CAIGRP010006209.1:0-67647 GCA_903798385.1 Fraxinus cuspidata
GTGGCAGCCTCTAATTTTTAGTCATTACACTAAGTAAGCATGGACAGATACGTAACTCACCTATATGTGTTTGATAGGTACAAAATTGGACGTGTCAATTAATAGTTAAGACTAGTGGCTCTATTTGTAAAGGTTTGACGATGTCCAATATATGTTCTTGTTTGTGAGTTTTTACCAAGTAATTTTGAAAACTTTGTGACGAAGTTGTATATTTTGTGATATTTACAAATCGTCATTGTCACAAATTGCCGCAATTTTTTTTTAAAATTTGAATAAGTTATTGGGGTTTCAAATCTTAGAAATGGGTCCTTTTAAGAAAATGACATGATTCCTCCTAGGATTTTTAAGACTTTCAATAGAAAAAAATGTTTACTATTCAAAATGTCCTTATTATATTTATTGAAGAAAACCCATATTTTCTCTATCTCCCAAAGAAAATTATCCTTTTAGGATTTAAATAAGTTTTTTTTTTTTTTTTTCTGAAAATGCTCCCAAGAAGAAAGAAATATCATGCTAAACAAATGTTACATGTAGTCTCTTCAATTATTAAAATAGGAAAAAGTGTCACGCTAATAGGTTGTCATTGTAATTATATAATATAAATCGACAGAGTCTTCTACTCTTAAAGAGTTCAAAATTTTTAGTCCTTGAATAGGAATACATATACTATATTGGGTTAATTACGTGGACAATAAGTTTACATTTGTTTCAAAATCAAACGTAAACTAAATTTTATTTCAAAATCGTGGTCACAAATTGTTTCTCGTCCAGAAAAATTATTTTCGTCAGTTAAAATTAACAAAACAATTCACATGATAAATGGCGCATCTACATGTCTATTGCGTAGCGGACTGTTGAATAGAAAGATATGAATTTCCACGCTATTTCTTAAATTATTCAAATTATATTTGAATTGATTGATCGTTGAAATATAAAAAATATGTTTAGTAAAAGTTGAGGAGAAATCAATAATCGAAAAATAAAAAAGTTAAATAAAGGGCCAAATTAGAAAGCATTATTGAAAAAAGAAATTGTTCTCTAAATTTAGGGCCCATTTGATGTATTTTTTGAGAATATATTTTTTGAAAAGTGAATTTTTGAAAAATGTTTTATTAAAAAGTTAAAAGAAAATTATAAGTCTACATGCAAAATTATTTTTTTGTGAGGATATGTTGTTGAAAATAAGTTTAAGAATAAATTTTAAAGAATCTCTATCGAACATGGATTTAATGAGATATTCTCTATTAAACATAAGATGTTTTATATAAATAAAATGTCTTTTTTAAGAAATACTCTTAACAATGTCATCGTTTGAAAGGAAATGTATGTTTTTCTTCTATGTTTTGTTCATGGGTGCACTTCATCTACGAGTATGTCATTAGAGTAATGCTAAGTTGTGGAGTTGACATCATTATGTACATCCTGTTGGAGTTCAAAAAATTGTGAAAGGGAAAGTTTGTTTTTTTTTTTTTTTTAAACTGGCCAATTATGAGTTGTCGTGTGGCATAATGTCAAAAATGATGTACGTGTAGCATAATTGATGATATTATGCACTTGGTTTCATCTACCTACTACAGGCATGCGATTGAGAATTAGAATCATCAAATAAAAGAACTCGAACGAATACATTTTTAGCTTACTACAAATGAATTTTAAGATAGATGCTTGGACGCCATAAATTTAGAGGATAAATCCAACATCTATTAATACTATGCTCAATCGAGTCATAGTTCTATAAGACATGTTAAAGGATAAATCTCGCTTCAATTATTTATAAAAATATTAACATATAATTTTTTTTCTTTTTACATATGAAGAATTTCAATTACTTATTTTAATAAGGTTGTTTTTAAGGGATAGAATCCCACGTCGAATAAAGATGTAAACATAAACCAATTTATAAAGGATTTGGTTACTCCTCTTAATAAGGTTGGCCTTTTAAGATTGAACCCCAATTCTTAACCCATGTTAAGGGATAGAATCCCATATCGAATAAAGATGTAAACATAAACCAACTTATAAAGGATTGTGTTACTCTTCTTAATAAGGTTGACCTTTTAAAATGGAATTCCAATTCTTAACATGGTATCAGAGCCCATTAAACTCTAACGAGCAATTCGAAGATTGAGTTACTCCTCTTAATAAGATTGATCTTTTAAGATGGAACCCCAATTCTTAAGAGTTGCCATTTTAAAATCAATGGAACCTAGGTTCTTAGTATGATATCAAATTCCATAATACTCAAACAAACCATTTGATCAATCTAGAAACTTAAATGAGCTATCTAATTTCAAGATTGATGCGCTCAAACGAATCACCATCGTATGGAACATACTAAATGATAAATTCAACATCGGTTTAATTATAAAAAAATATTAACATCTCTTAACAAAGTTGGCCTTGTAATATTGAACCCTATATCTCAGCTCCTGTTTTGGTCCAATTGAAATTTTAATTCATTTTTTCTCTCTTCTTATCAACCACGCATTCTCTAATAAAATAATAATACACGTAAATCCAATTTTTTCCTTCTTTTTTAACCACACATTCTTTAAAAAAATAAAAATAACAAAATATGTTTTTCCCAACAATCTCATTAAAATGGAGCCCAAACAAGGGCTTAATATAAATTGGCAGGAATAATAAAAACGTGTTGGACAACATTCAGTGTGAAACATAAGTTGGCCAAAAAAGAAGTTAAAATTTTCATTATTGATGCTGCATGATTGATTAGTGCATATCAGATATGTTTGATCAACGTTTTAAAAAAGGATAGTCGTCAATTCGTGATTTAACATTTAACTGTAATTTTAAAGCTAGAATAATCTCTTCATTTTTTTTTCAACGTTCTGTTTTCTATACATTATAATTTTCAAATAATGTATAATAAGTGTTGCACGTGACATTTGAATTGTTAAATCAACTATTACCATCTAATAAAGAGTCGGGCCCAAAAATTGAAAAAATTAAAAATGTAAATATCGTAGAAAAAAAAATGATTGAACAACCGAGTGCCCCATGGTACAAAAGTTGTACACTCCACGGTATGATTTTCCTTTATTTTGAAATGAAATTATAACCATGCCTAGTATAAAAGTACACACAGAGCAAATGCCAATTATACATGAAAAGCAAATACATTAAAGATTTGATATTTTTAGGCCTTACAATAAAAAGAAAGATTCTATATACAGTTTTGACCTGTCTAAATTAATTTATGAATAATTAATAAATTTTGAAATTTAATAAAATTTCATAAAATCAATCAAGCTCTAATAATTAGTAGAATTACATTGCTTGGAGAACCATCTATCTAGAGTATCATGTTTCTTTCTGGTTGTCTTGATCTCAACAGTATACCTGGAAATCCTTATGAATTAGGGTGGGATTTGAAAGGTCAAGAAGAGATATACATGAATGTAGGACGCCTAATTTATCGTTTATAGACAAAGGAGGTTATCATCCATATATTCTTTGATTTTCTCTACGTGATATTCTTGTGAAGGTGTAATTGCTACGATATCTTCATAAGATATTTTCTTATGGTCAATTTCTTCCTCCTTCTCTAAATTTAAGAGGCTATTAATATACATTTAGTGATGGATTGAAAGTTGATCGATGGCAGCGCAAGGTCTTATTCTATTGCTTGTTGATACACTTATTTGGACCTAAACATATGGACATTTAATACTTCTTTTGAACAATTATATCCTAATTTATTGTATATTTCGTTTATTAGTTAAAACTCGATGAAATGAAATGAAATGAAATTGAAAGAAAGAAGTGACCATTGGCGAAAAATGACAAGATCCAAAATTTGGGGATTAAAGTGTCGGATCTCACGATGAAGATTTGAGAATGCCACGGGTCAATTGGATGCAATTAAAAGTTAAAAGGAGTAAATATGATAAAAATATGGACATAAATCAATTTTTCAACTGCAAAAGTATATTCCAAATTTTTAGCCCGAGAATGAGACCCATTTTTTGACCTAGTAAAAGTTCGAATTGCAAAAAAGCTATTTACTGTAAAATTGTAGTCATTTGAGTTATCTTTACAATCCAATTTGAATCGCCTCAAGTTGTACAATACAGAGTAGCGGTGCCTCGACGCTGCCTAGATGTATCTAGGGCGCGTTTTGACCCTTTTTGAAATCCATAAAAACCCTATATTCGACGCAAACATGGGAAAGAGTATAAATACAAGTTTTTGACACTTATGAGGGATTTCTACACAATATGGGGGGGGGAGAAAAATACATAATCATCAAGATCAAAGAGAAAATGCTAGGTATTGAAGACTTTTGAGGTTGAAAAAGATTATTGGTACAAGATTCAATTTTTTACTTGATGAAGATTTCAAAACCCGATTACGAACTTTATACTTTTTATTTTTCTTTCATTATTAAGAGTAACTAAATTCATAGTTAGGGCGAACTATGTAATTTATGTGTGACCATTTATTTCTTTTATTCAAGATTTTACTTTTTCAAATGAATATATGTTGATTTTATTCGTGAATTTAATGCTTTGAATTATTTGGCCAATTATTCAATGATTTTGTAAATCTATTATGAATCGAGAAATGAGTTTTAGATTTAGACCATATAATAAAATTCGATAATTTAATATAATGTGTAAAAATACCTATATTAATTATTGCGGTCATTATATGCTTTTCTTAGAACTAATATTTCATTTAACTAATGTTGATTCGCATAGAGATGTGTGATTGAATTAGTTAAATAGGTTTAATGAAAACTCGATATGGGTAAATTAAATATAATAGAAGAATACGATCGAACACTATATTAGGTTATGTATCTTGAATTAAATTTTTAAGGTAATCAATAGAAGAAATTGTTATGCCCTAATATATGTTCGTTATTTGAATTCTATTTCTATCTTTGTGTAATTTGCTAATTTCGATTAGTTAGATTAAAAAAAACATAATTCTTTGTTTGTATTCGATAGGTTTGGATAAAACTTCTGAACCGAACCGGACCCAAACTGAACTGAACCGAATTGAGCAGTTCTTCATAAATTAAATACCCAAACGGGTATCTAAATCGAAAACCGACGGGTTTGGTTCGGTTCTCGGTTCTAGACCCAGAATCGAAGAATCGAATTTAAATAATTTTTTATATTGAATTAGTTAATTTTTTTTAATTTTTTTTAAACAAATTAGCAAATTAACTAATTTATTGATTAATGTTCTAGCAAATTAGCAATGATGTAAAAGATAATACATGTGGCGTAACTGTTGTTGTTTTTATTATAAGTGGTTTGGTTGAGCCTTCCAAGCAACGGCATTTAAGAGCCGTCTGACTTAGTTCACTACTGAATGCAACGTCCAACTTTTAGGTGAGACAAGAATAATAATTGTAGGATCACACTCCGAATAGTTGATTACATTTTCTGAAAAACCATGTTTTTTAATTTACAAATGATTTTATTAAAATAGTTTCATGCTAAAAATGAACTAAAACAAACATTAACATGCTCACTTTTTATCAATACTGGGAATCATAACAGTTTCTTTCGACTCTTCAAATCACCGACTATCCGCAAACTATGGTCGAGTCTTTTTTGGTGAAGAATAAAGTTTCAACTAGTTACTTAACTCGAACAACAGCTCCTCCTAATATATCAAGGGCCATCACATTTTGACAATTCTGTATTGAATATGCTGCATGCAAAACACGCTTCATTTGAACAACCCAAAACCCCATCAGTAATCAATTTCGAAAAATATCTGACTGGCTTTGTTGTTTTTTTAATATGTGACACGTATGGTTTTGCAAACACGTCTTTATGGCACTAACCATAAATTATCACTTTTATTTATCGTCAAATGGATTTGTTAAGACGTAGCTGATATATGCAGTCACATTCTTGAATTAACAATGTTTTATTTGTTGAAATTTTATGAAGAGATTATTAGTTAATATGGAAACGGGTCAAATGACTCAAATCTAGATATTAATATTTTATATACTAGGCTAATTAGGGTTTTTAATACTAAGTCATTTTTTGGCCCCATTTTCGATAAATTTTGAAATAGTGATTGATGAGATAATGTGTAGTTAAAAAATAATGAAAGTTTTAAATTTGTGTGTAGTATTATTTTATTTGGAAAATGTATGGTTAAAATTAAGAAATAAAAATTTTTAATGGGAGCCAAACAAGGAATAAGCCCATTTGGAATAATATAGAATCCGTTTGGTTGAGCTTCTAATTTCATAACACAGCTTCTTGAGAAAGTTGTCACATATTAGTTTTCTCTAGATATTCTTCTAATCAGATAACACTTTCAAAGATTTATATCCAAACATAATTTCTTAATCTCAAAATCAACTTTTGACTTCTTTAAAGCCCAATCACACGAACTCTTAGAATTGTATCTCTATTACTCATTCAGTTTAGATGGCAAAATTCAATTTAGAACACCATTTCCACCAATTAGTAAAACTAGAAAATAGGAGTATTATAATTTATTAAATTTTCCTTTAAAGGATGAAACCATGAAATTTGTATTACTCTTTAATAGTTTTCACAGTAAGAATATCATAAGAAAAATTTGCTCCTCTTCTCTTCTCCTTTCCTCTCATAAATAAATTTATCGTACATGCAGCTTAATCTCGTAAAATATTAATATCGTATTTAATAATTACATGTAACTATTTAGAAGACACATTGTGGTCTTATAATTATCCAACCCAAACTTTGTCATTGTTTAGCTATTTGAGTTCAATTCATTAACCTTACAACACTCTATTAAAGGTTTAATATTTAATATTTCACCCTCAAATTATAAAAATAATTTTAGATGCTCAATATTAAAAATTATAACGACATCATCAACAATAATATTAAAATAAAGAAGATCGTTAATTTGATGTTTCATTCTGATTTGATCTCAATAATTGGAATTAGGCGCAAAATGATTGTTTTATCCCTCAAATTATATCATCTTATGGTGTTATAACCTTCTTTTCTACAATATATAATCAATTCTTATCTAATCACAAATGTAATAATTAGATAAAAATGATTATTTAATATTGATTACTTTAAATAATTTGAGTACAAAAAAAAATCTATATGAAGGAGATATTCATCTCTCTATCCCATTTCCTGTATATATTTCCAATATTCAATCGTTTGTATTCTCAAAGCAATATGCTATTGATCACTTTGTATTTGTCAGTGTTTAATGTATCAAAAAAGTCTGAGTCATTAGCCAAAGTTCATTACTCTTAAGATTAATATAAATCATATAGTAATCCGTTGAAATCTTATTAATTGAAATTATTTAGAAGTCTTTGCTATATAAATTCAATCTCCAATGAAAGTATGTGAAAACACAAATTTTTGGAGACAAGTGGACCTCGTGTTACATGTCTAAGCAGAATTTTAATCATGCTAATTTAGTAGCTTTATGATAAAGCATTTTCAACACCTTGATCATTTTGAAAATTGAAATGTTACAAACGATATACTCTGAGACTTGAGAAGTCAAATCTCCTCCAATTCGCGAAGAATGATATAACGTGAATCTGCTGCAAGACTTCAGTTTTAATTAACTATAATGTTTTATGATATTTTCTATTTTATGCACTTTAATATAAATTTAATAAAGGTGAATTGCAATATTAAGTTTTGGATAATTATATTCGCATAACAATTTTAGTTAATTACACCATATTGAACTTGAAGTCCTCAATCTTTGCCTGTTATAACTCTTATGACCCTAACGTTTTTTAGATGCATTATAATTCTCATCTTTTTTATTAATTAACACATCTCAGCTCTAATAATGGTTGTCTAAAAATTCCTTACACCATATTGCATTTAATGTCCTCAATTTTTGTTCGTTATGGCTCTTACAACTCTAACGTTTTTTAGGTGCATTATTATCTTCGAGCTTTCATTAGTTAGCAAACGTTAGCGCTAATAATGATTGCCTAAAAAGTCAGTTGGCTGACGTAAAAACTCATTTGCCTATCATACTTAAAAGAAAACAATAATTGTATAAGTACAACAAAGTATTTGTTTCGTCATTACCAAACACGTAAACAAAATATTTTGACAGAAATCATCTTCAAAGGCAAACTGTGCTAATTGATTAAAGGTTGAAGATAATAGTTCAATAAAAAACATTTAAGGACACAAGTGTTATAATAAGAAAAGATTGAAAACCTTAAGTATAATCAAAATGTGGCGCAACAATAAAAATTATGTAATGAATGTTGTTACCTGAAGTTTTTCTTTTATGATTTTACTATTTAAACCTTCATTATAACTCTGTCTTAGTTGATATCAAATAAAATTTATAAATGTTGGAGATTTATCATTCTTTGATCTAACATATTATTCAATCTCGAATTAACGAATTTTTCAATCTTCTTAATATTTGTATAAAATCCACAATCTTTGATTTTATGTTCGTCGTTTTCCGTTTCTCATTGCATCACATGCTAAAACTTTGTAATTTTATTTAATTTTTTTAATTATTTATTATATACTTCAAGGGATGGCAACAAAATGGATGGTGTTGGGGGTCATTATCTTCAATGTCCCTTTCGAGAATTTTTTGAGTCCGGGGTAGGGATCAAAAAGTCATTATTTACTGTCATGTTTAATTAATTATTTTTTAAATACGATTTAAATTTTTAAAAAAACATTAATTATAATAAAATGAAAGAACTGGTCGGTTCGTAGAATTCTAGGGACAAAGTTCCTCGTAAATGACCAATTTTCTATTCGGGGAACGGAATTTCTGACGATGCAATCCGGGTGAGATGGGATGGAAAATTTTAACATCCTAAATTTCACAATATTTGGTCTACTAGTATCATATGAAAGGTGGGTATATTGGCACCATATTTTTTACTCATTGCACCACATTTTAATCACACTCAAGGTCTCAAGTATTTTTCATTCTAGCATTTATGTCCTTAACTTTTTTCGTAGAATTATATTGTCAAACTTGCATTAGTTAGTATATATCATTGTTGATTATGGTTTCTATAAAAATATTTTTTTTCATATTTTGAAATTAGAGAAAAATATTTTGTTGCACTTTGTATTACTTATTATTTTAAATTTGATGGGCAAATAAGTATATTATGCTTTTCCAACATACTTGTTGAATGAAGATACAAGATGCATTAATTAATGAAAGTTTGATGATAAAAGTTATTTGAAAGAAGTTATGAATAAATACTATAATTAGTAAATCTTAAGGACTTTGAATGCATAAAATATGGTGCAACTAGTTGTCACACCCTCTTAATATAGACACTATATAAACATATAAAAATAGAAATTGACTTCTCGACCTAGATATGTGAGTGCACATTTTCTTGTTCGAAATAGTAACATGGGATAAACATCCTCGCAGTAAAATCCATACATGTTCACATGATCACCTATGATGTTCATATAATATATCAAGACAAAAGACAGTATAACCCTATTCAAATATGTTTGCTTTGAGGTTATAAAAGTACTATCATACTATTTAACGAGTCAAATATACACAACATAGGTTTCCAAAATATATTAGAAAGACTGTAAGACCAAAAGAATATCTTCCAAAAAAAAACCCTACGGGTGGTTATCCATGTACATCGATCATTGGAATGGTGTAAAAGCTTTAAAGTCGCCATGTCTTCTATGCAAAGATCTATACTCACCTACAATGTAAAAACTACATAACTAACGCTTAATAAGTAAAAATCATGCATGTCATGAATATGAATGCATGTTCATGCCATTTCCTTCAAAAAAATTTATATCAGGAATGCATCATATTCAAATATTCATCAAAGTAAGCTTGAAGTAATTTTATTTGAAAACTTTCTTTATATTGAGCTCTTAACCCACCTACTATATACTGAATGGAGATATGCAAAATATCAACGTCAATAATTAATAATCAAATGGACAATGTAGTATTGACACAGTCGAGTAGACACCTTCCCGTGACCATTAGAGGTACATTCCCTAATTGCCCCTATGACCAAGAAGTATTCTACCCATAGCGTCAATATCACAAAAGCACAACCAAGTGGTTCCTCCTCCTATGATCACAAAAGGTACATTCCCTATCTTCCTTTGTGATCACTCGAAAATCTCACTTGTCATGCCAACAAATATTACATGAGAATGCCGCACATATCTCAATGCCCTAGTTGTGGTCAATAATATATTTTATAATGTAAATTCATTTTCAAAATCATATCCTGCGTGTTATAATTTCAACTATTGACATATGTCATGCATGCACGTGCAAATGTTCATAAATAACATACTCAACCAAAATAAATGCCAACATGTTCTTGAAACAGATAATCAATCATCGAGACCAATGTAGGATATACAATAAGTTCAATATCAAAGTTATATAAAAGTCATAACAGTGATCAGTAAAAAAAATTTATACGGATACTATGTTCTTATATAATACTTGCAAATGAATTTTTACTTACATTTCGCTTCCCCGTGTGTGTGCTCTCTACATGGTGTAATTCAATTATCTTTTTCAATTAAAGTCAACAACCAACCAGTATTACCATCTAATATCAAATATGATACTCAATTTGATAATTTTAACTCACACACAATCTCGCACTACGACCATAAATGTTAAAATAATCAAGATAGCGTTTGCACTTTGAGTAACCAGCCCTATGACTCCCACTATTTTCACGATCAATGAATGTAAACACCTTCTAATTGGATCATTAACGGCCAAATACTCGTTCAAATCAATCTCCAAGCTTTAGATGTGATTAGTGATCATGTAAAGGAGAAACTACATGAAATTTGAAAATAGACAGAATTTGTTTTTGAGTTTCTATCACTATCCGGCTAATTTTCATAGTTTTTTACACCCTTAACCATATCCATTGATTCCCAAACTTTTTTCACACTTTTATAACATGTATGTAACAATGAAAAATGTCAAACACATTGTAAATCATATTTCGTGGCAAACATGACTTGTTATTAAAGATATATCGCTATGAGCATGTATAAATCCAAAATATAATAGGTAACAAAAGTTATATCATTAACATAATATTCGCAACAAACATTTTCTCTCAAAACTTTATTGAAATAATTGTTGCGACAAACTAACTTGTCGCCCTTTTGATTTTTCTTGACTTATATTCTTTACGACGACATTATATCGACAAATATCTTGTTGCTATTTTGTATTTTTTACGTCAAAAAAACAATGTTAAAAGTTTGTTAA
Source organism: Fraxinus cuspidata (assembly GCA_903798385.1). NCBI lineage: Eukaryota > Viridiplantae > Streptophyta > Magnoliopsida > Lamiales > Oleaceae > Fraxinus > Fraxinus cuspidata. The sequence continues at coordinate 11,266 of CAIGRP010006209.1, forward strand.
TGCGATGAATGAATGAAAGATGTCGCAGAATACATTCCTTGACTCATATGGCGCGACAACCCCTGCAACAAACATATTGTCGTTGCGAAATTATTTTTACAACAAAATCTCTATATATGCGACAACATTTTTTTGTCGCTATTTTAGTATTTTGTTGTAGTGCTTATTTAGAACACGGAATCAAGAATTTCACTATGGCTATTTTGAATTTCACTTGAATTAACATGCCAAAATCAGATTCTAACCTATTCAAAGTCATTTCCATACTTATAAATCTTATATAAAAACATGCATATTGATAAATACATGTTATATTCAAGGTATCATCCAAAATCAAAGGTTAAATGTAGAATCCAGCAACTATACAATTTATGTCCTTGGTGATTTCACTCAATTTCCTTCAACCAATTATCCCACTTTTTGCTTTTTGCAGTAATAACACCCCAACAAAATATCAAGCAATTTCAGAGGTTCAAGATATTGTAGAAACCTAAAAATTGTTAGGTTTTTAGTATTGGCAATTATGTGGACAAAATGATAATTTGTAACGTGTTATAAAAGTCAAGAATCTATGGTGCAATTTGTATAAATTGGGTTATGAGATCTAGAGTTCGAGCATGAAAAGATGAGAAACACAGCGCCGCATTTTCACTAGTTTCTCGCCCAATTGGTGTTCAAGCGACAAAAACAGTAAGTCCGTCGCCCGCTTGTCGCCGAGCTCTCGCTCGAGCGACAGTGTGTTGCTCGCATGTTGCTGAGCCCTCGTTAGAGTGACAAGTCGATCCAAAAAAATCCTAATTTGTTGTTTTGAAGTATTTTTTCCAGCCTATTCAACCTAATTATCATCTCATATAAATATACAAGCCTATGCACGGATTGAGGTGTGATTGTTCATTGTACTTATTCTCTAAACACATTCGTATTATTCTTTAAAGATCCAAGAGCATATCCATACATTGATTCTATCTTTTCTTTTTAAGATCATACAACCACATATTTGGGAAAAATATCAAACCCATTGAATCTGAAATACCACCTACTTCATATTGGTCATAGGAATGTACTTTTTCAGTTTAACTTCAAAGACTGCTGAAGGTTGAGAGAGGTTGAACTACAAGCGCAGGAAGAGCACAAGGCCTTAGATCAGGTTCTTTGAATTCCACTTGGAAGAGACAATTGCAGAAGATCTTGGAGTAGATCTTGAAATAGTTCTTGGAGCAGACTTTGGAGTTAGTTGGAAATAGATCGGGAAGTCTAGTTGAGTTGGCTATATAGCATATGACTATAACCCACCCTGTATTGTCTATAGTGGAGGTAACTAGCTTGGTCCCAAAGCTTTTACTCAGTTGGGTTTCTCAGTCATCATATCGGTGTTTCTTATTACTGCAGTATTCAAACATAGGATAATTATTCGTGTATTCTTAATCATCTAGAAACACTTAAAATGACTTGTTTCTTTTGATTGATTAATTCTGCACATAGGTTCAAAACTAAAAATGGTTAAGTAACAACAATTTGGTAACTTATAAATGTTAAGTTGGTAATCTGTGAACTGTTAAGTGGTATCCAGTGTGACGCCCAATTTTTAATTGGTATCAGAGCCCAAATTCATTCCTTGACCCATATTATCTAGATGAGTAATCCATTATCAGTCCCGTCATATTTTGATGGTAGTAATTATGCCTACTAGAAAGTTAGTTTGAGAGCCTTTTTTAAAATCCATGGATGAGCGTATCTGGCTTAATGTTGTGAATGGTTGGGTTGTACATAGTTCTATGGTTAATAATGAAGTAATTCCCACCTCCATTACTAATTGGATTAGAGCGAACTTAGACGAATGTAACTGAAACGGTAAAGCCTTACATACCTTATTTATGGCAGTATCTCCAGAAGAGTTTAGGTGAGTGTCTATGCATGTGGTATCCAAGGAGGTTTAAGATATTCTATAGACCATATATGGGGGAACTCAAGCGATTAAGAACTCTAAATTTCAGATATTAACCACTATGTTTGAAAAAATTCGGATGAAGAAAGATGAAACTTTTGATAATTTTCATGTGAGCCTAAATAACATAGTAAATTCTAACTTCAAACTAGGTGAGAGAATCCCGGAGCCTAAGATAGTCAGAAAAATTCTTAGATCCCTACCATAAAGGTTTAAACCTAAAGTCATGGCAATAGAGAAGAGTAAGAACTTAAATTCCATTAAGATTGAAGAGTTGAGGTTGGATCTCTCCAAACTTATGAAGTTACATTAGCTAAACCCACAAACGATAAGTCATAGAGAGTCAACGAATTCAGATTCTCCTAATGAAGATGAGTTAGCTTACTTTGCTAAAAAATTTCGAAAAATGCTTAAGAATAAAAAGAAACCTAAAAAAGGCAGGGAGATGATTTCAGAGAGTCTAGAAGGCGATCTCAATCTGTGAGATGTCATAACTATTGAGGTTTTAACCACGTTAGTGAGTATCATAATAGTAGGAGAAATTCGGATAAGGATATGAATGCTACTTTCACTGATGACGAGTTATTCGGACAATCAGAGTAAGAAATCTACTCGTGAGGAAAGTGAAAAATATATTGCATTTACTACTAGAATTAGGAATGAATTTGATAAGGAGAGTGAGAAAGCTGAGAACATAAGTAGTGGTAAGAATTTAGAAGAAAATTCTGATGGTGAGGACAATTCTGATATTGAGAGAGATATTCATAAGGCTTATGACAGAATTTATGAGGAGAGCATTAAGATTATAACAAAAAATAAAGTTTTAAGTACTAGATTTATGGAACTTAAGTCAGAAAACAAAAAACTCATAGCCCACATTCAGGAATCTACCTCAACCCTGAGTGAGTTGAAATCCATGAATGAATCTTTATATACTCATTTTAGGAATCTCACTAGTGAGCCTGAGAAGACCTATAGAAAAGCTAATGAGCTAACAATTGAAAAAGAAACCTTAGAAATCTAGTTTAAAAATCTTCTGAGAGACTTAGAGCATTCCAAGTCTCAACTTCTTGCTTTTTCTAGTGGTTCTATAAATCTTGATAACATTCTAGGAATGGGTAAGCCTGCTGATAATAAGGGAGGTCTAGTTTATAATAAAAATGATCATAATGTTGTTAGTACGTCCAAAACCACATTTGTCCCTAATACTAACCAGCTTAAACATGTGCCTAACCCTGAACATGGGAATAAGAGATATATAGGACAAAGGTCTACTAGACAGCGTAGGACACACCAATATAAGAATAGATATCAACGATCACATACCTTTGGTCCTAAATTTATCCCTACTTATTTTCATTGCGGTGAGTTAAGACACATAAAGCCTAGATGTCGTCATTTATTGAACAAAAATAGAAATCAAAAGTTAAATAGAAATAAAAATTAAGATTATGTTGATCAGATTAACTTCCTTACTAATCAGGTAAGTAAATTGACCGAGTTAATGACATAGATGATCGAAAATATTCTTGTCACTAGGCAAGTTTAGGTGAAAAAAAGTGATCTGAAAAATTTTGAAATAGATCACGGGTGCATACCAAACTGATTATGTATTTTTTGTGCATGCTTGTACTTTATCATTGTGTGACATTTATACATGCATCATATTTGTTTATTTATTTTCTAGGTAGAAAACTTATACATATTTTTCATTTATATTGTGTGTGTTTAATATTTTTTTGTATTTAGTGCATTCGTGCTTTAAAATTAAAAAATAAAATGGAAATTTTAAAAATAAAATGCAGGAAATTGTTATTATAGCATAATGTCTAATATACTTGAATTTGTTAGTTGTGATCAATCATGGGTTTAATCAATGAGCTGTCACGTAATTTCAATTGTTGGCTTAGGTTATTATGGAATATTTAGTATAGGTGTTTTCATGTACCACACTATGATATTGTTAGTGGGACTCAACCACGTGTTTGAAATTTGGGATGGCGATCATATGTTAGTAAGATGACTTTGAACATGATTTGACATTATTTATTAGACATAAGCTCAAGTTTATCCCCGGTAATAAAAAGCTCAATATCTTATATTCTTCTTCAAAGTCTATTTGACTCGAGCAATTAAGCCGGCAGGTTTCTCATAACTTGGTGCCTATGGTCAACTAACTTAGGATATCGGCATAAAGTTTGCTACATGTGTCATTTTAGTCGCTTAATGAAGAAGAGCCTGCACTTAAGTTGTGAAAATGGTAATGAGTTTAAAATATTGAAAGATGTGAAGATAAAATTTGCTCAAAGTCAAGAAGAGAAAATAAAATATCTATACAAAATGAGATTTTCTTTATAGGTTCTAATGTGCTTTAAATTGTTTGACTTTCATAAGTAGAGGAATACACTTATTGGCAGTGATGTGTAGCATGTCCTTTCTCACAAAATTAAGGTTTGGAATCCTACTTACAAAGGATTAGTGGCGCTTTACACACATTGGTCATTTATACAATTTACTCTATGCTGACTTGAACTAAGTATTGGGAAGGTTTATTGTACATTGCATATACTTGTGCATGCTACAACAGTATTTTTGAGTTATTATATGTTAATGTTAAAAAAAATGGAGAGTAAAGCATTTTTGTGATATTTTTAATTATCGGTCCCTTCGTCTTTGGGACAAAAGGGGAGAGTGAAGTAATGTTGTGAAAGTAAATGTTGTGAATAGGAGAATTTTAAATTTTTAAAATTTTTTAAGGTGAAGTAGATTGATAAAAGGAGATTTGTTGATTGTATTGCATTCCATGTCATATCTACTTGGTTGTTTGAGTTTTTATGTTTGTGTGATGTTAATGTTTTTGTTGGTGTTTGAATTAACATTAGTGTTACGTCTCATTCTACCTAGTGTTGGTATCGTGTGTTTAATGATTTTATTATTTCCTGTATCACGTGCTTTTACACTGGATATTTGAGTTGTAAATTTCAAGAAATAGGTTTAACAAGGAATACAAGAGATATCAGGTTGATGAATTTTGGGTAGTTTAGATTTTGTATTTAGTTTTCCTTTACTTATTATATAGTTTTGTCATAGAATGTCAAGTGAGACTTTGTTAGGTTTTCAGTGTTCGCAATTATGTGGACAAAAAGATTTAATTTGTAACGTGTTGTAAAAGTCAAGGACCTAGGGTGCAATTTGTATAAATTGGGTTATAAGGTCTAGGGTTCAAACATGAAAAGAGGAGAAACAGGGAGCTGCATTTTCACTAGCTTCTCGTCCAGTGGATACTCGAGCGACAAAAACAGTAAGCATGTCGCCCGCCTGTCGTCGAGCTCTCGCTTGAGCGACAGTGTGCCGCTCGCCTTTCGCTGAGCCTTCGCTCGAGCGACATGTCGATCCGGAAAGCCCTAATTTGTTATTTTGAAGTATATTTTTCGGTCCATTCAACCTAATTTTTATGCACGAATTGAGGTGTGGTTGTTTATTGTGTTTATTCTCTAAACACATTTGTATTATTCTTTGAAGATCCAAGAGATTACTCATACATTGATTCTATCTTTTTTTTTTCTTGAGATCATACAATCACATATTTGGGAAAAACATCAAACTCATTGATTCTGAAACACCACCTACTTCATATTGGTCATAGGAAGGTACTTTCTCAGTTGAACTTCAGAGGCTGGTGGAGGTTGAGAGAGATTGGACTATAAGTACAGGAAGAGCACAAGGCCTTGGAGCAGGTTCTTGAAATTCCACTTGGAAGAAACAATTGTAAAAGATCTTGGAGCAGACCTTGGAGTTAGCAGAAAATAGATCGGGAAATCTAGTAGAGTTGGCAAGATAACATCTGACTATAACTCACTCCGTATTGTCTATAGTGGAGGTAAATTGGCTTGGTCCTGAGTTTTCCCAATTGGATTTCTCCGTCATCATATTAGTGTTTATTATTACTTTTTTTATTACTGCGGTATTCAAATATAGGATGATTGGATTTGTATACGTAATCATCTAAAAACAATTAAAAGTGATTTGTTGCTTTTGATTGATTAATTCCGCACATAGGGTTAAAAATAAAAACGGTTAAGTAACAACCATTTGGTAACTTAAAAACGTTAAGTTGGTTATCCGTGAACTGTTAGTTGGTATCCAGTGCGACACCCAGTTTCCAAAAATAATAAAAACAAAGTAAACTTCGGGTCAATTGGGGATAACTTGGAGGAGTAAATCTCTTATTTAAGAGGTATATATAAAGTCTTAAAGGATTAGGGGTCATCATATTTGCTTTAGGAATAAGAAAAATGTTATTTAGAGACAAGTGTTAGAAGCATGAGCTATACTAAGCATGAGGTGGCTTCTTGTAGTAAAAATCTGATTTTGCTAATATCTTTGGAGGAGTTATATGTGAATTAGGAGGTATATATGAAGTCTTAAAGGAGTTGGAGACGTGAGGAATGCTTAGGACTGAAATGATTTGCTATTAAGAAGATAAGTAGTACAAGCATGTGGTGGACCAACCTATGATAAAATCTGATTTTACACTAATCCTTGTAGGTCCAAATCAAGTGTTCTTGACCAATTTTAATGTTTTTACAATTAATTTAAATGCGATGAGATCCTAAAATAATTTATAGCATTAATTCTTTAACCGTTCATTCAATTATTTACCCGATTGTCACCCCATTCTCAACTCACTACAAAAATTTGTACTTCAACATTTTTGACTTCACATGAATCTCATAATTTTATATTGTGATCATGTGACTTCATGTCTAATGTCCCAAATATGTTAATTACTTATCTAGAGTTTCAAAGGATCTTGATCAAACCAAATTAAATGCGTTTAACCTTATCCATAATAATTTCGACACTTTCAAGATTACAATAATTAACCAATCAATATCCAACACCTCGATTGATCTAATTTTCCAACATAACTCAATGTAAAATTCACCACCTAGGTCGAGAAGGTCGAAGACTAATACCAAATAAGATATTAAAACCTCAATGGTTGAATGTATCATTAAATGAGAAAGCAATTATTAACTTTCAATGCAAATACAAATGGCAATGTAAATAACATGTAATGCATGAATTTTATATTGGCCAAGTATATAACGTGAAGTTCGTGTATTTCACTAGTAGAACCCTCGGGTGAATGTAATTATTCTTAAAAAATATGAATGTACTTTATTTATTACGCCAATGCAAAATTTAAGAGTTAAAAATTTGGAATTAAACATGTTCAGATCGAAAAATGTAATGTAGCTTTAATTTTGATCGGATTTTTAGACTTAGATCATATAATAAACTCACGCTTTTTTTTACTACGATTTTTGCTAGCTTAGCGTCATAACGTTGATATTTTATGGCGTCACGTATGATTTAATTCTTTTTTATCAAGTGATAAATAATATAGCAGTTATAAACCTGAGTGGCTATTGCAGAAAAAACATAACTTCAATAAATCATTCGCATAATTATTCAAAACTTCAATTATCAATGTGGCATGGGTAACTTTGCCGAAGGTTCTCACCAAGTCAATGAACTTTAAATCCTCGTTAGTCACTCAACTTTGCAAATTGGGATCCTATCCAAACTCCACTTGCAAAATTTGACAATTTTGATGATGTAAACGTAACACGTGACTTGGCACGATTGTGTACAAATTTACTGCCAAGTAAGAAAGTTGCTGATAGGGTGGATTATTTTTCTTAAGTTGGCTTTGCAATAACACGTTGTTAACAATAAAATTTTAAAATCTGAAATCGTGCAAAACAAGGAGTGATGCCAAATGGGTTAAATTTACCAATGGTCATCCATCTTTATAATCACTCAATTTCGTATAACGTTTCACCATAACCACCAACCTCATTTTCACCATTCTCATTAATTTTAAAATGGGTAAACTTGTAACGCTGCATTATATAAGTAAAATAAATTTTAAAAAATAAAAAAAAATTTAATTTTATAAACATTTTTAAATAAGTTTTTTTTTCTAAGTAACTTTTTTTAAAAATAAGTTTTTATTTCATTTGAATAATATTTTTTTTAAATGAGTTTTTATTTTATTAAAACTTTTCAAATAAGTTTTATTTTATTTTATTTTTCTAAGTAACGTTTTTTTTTAAATAAAATTTTATTTTATTTTAAAAATATTTTTTAAAAATAAATTGTTTTTTTAAGGAACTTTTTTTAAATAAGTTTTTATTTTATCTTAAAAATACTTTTTTGAAATATTTTAAAAACATTTTTTAAAATAAGTTTTTATATTATTCTATTTTGTAAGTAACGTTTTATTTAAATAAGTTTATTTCATTTTTATTTTTTTAAATTTATTTTATATATATAATGTAAAATTACTGTTTTCCCTTTTAAAATTAGTTTAAATGGTGAAATAAGTTGAGTTGTCATAATGAAACGTTCTATGAAATTAGATGGTCATTGTGAAATAAAATAAAATTGGGTAGCCATTGTGATATTAAGTATAAAGTTGAGTGGTCATGATGAAACAAAATCAAATTGAATGATCATGGTGACATTAAGTATAAAGTTGAGTGGTCATTGGTGAATTTAGTCTAACGCCAAAACCTTCTTTTTTTCCCCAAATTGAGAAATCTCCAACCCCCTCCCTATTGCAGGTAAGTAGTAACATGTAAATGGACCCCAAATCAGATATCGCCAACCCTAAGCACCAAATTGTTTAGTTTACCTGAAAGATCCCAAAATGGCAACCCCAAAATGACTAGAATCCCCAAATTGCGCCAAAATCGTGACTATCTCCACCCCATTCTAAAGGACAAGTGCTGATTGTTATCCCATGGCTAACATTGAGCATCAATCTACAAGTATTTGTCCTTTCTTTGATTCACAAATCTTCAAATGCATATTTGGGATTTTTTTTTTTTCTTTTGTATTCAAAATGGAGGCAAGCACTTGGTTAGAGGCACAAACTGGTCCCGAACTGAGGCATGAACAAGTCATGAATTGAGCCACGAACCGATAGCGAAATCAAGCGCGAATTGGTCACCATTTTGGGATCGTGATTTTAGGTTTTGGGTAAAGGGTTTTGATAAGTGCACTTTTCTGCATTTATTAAGGTCATATTACTAAACTTCGTGTTGTTTTATTATTTTAGGTGTGTTTGAGCCACATTATTTTGGAAGAATGTATTCTGGAATAGTAGATTGATGAAGAATTTGTGGCTGAAAAAGAATGAAAAATTATTGATATGATAGAAAATATTATCTTATTGAAAAATGTGTGATTGAAAATGAGTAGAAGAATGATAATAAAAATTTTATTGTGTACCAAATATGGGCTGTATATTACTTAACTTTGGTTAATTTTATCTTATTTCAGTTTTGGACCTGTTTCTGAGCAATTGGAAAAAAAGAAAGATAAATCGGCCAATTGATGGAAGTTTGGGAACTAATATGCAGTAAAAAAAATTGAAGCACTAACATTGAAGTAATTTGATGTGGAAGACCAAGATGGAAGAAAGAATAAAGAAAATTTGCCGAAAGGAAAGTTCGCGGAATTTCTTATAATTGGGCAGCCGCCTAGTTATATGGATTGGGCAGCCGCCCAACTCTCAATCTCATTAACAGGAACAAATTATTATGCCTGGACGGTTGCCCCATTTTGTACTAGATGCCCACCCAGGCCAAATCGAGAAAAAATTTCTGATTTCTTAATTTTATTCTAACTCTTATGGAAACGAATCTTAGGGCGTCTTTTAAAACCCTAGGGCCATCCAAAAGTGGGGAGCACACAATATAACATAATTGGAAGAGCCTTTGGAAGATAAAGGAGGCCAAGAATATGAAGATCGAATCCAAGAACACGAGAATCAATTCAAAAATTCTATTGGGTGATGTCGACTCTTCAATATTCTTTTTGTTTTCTCTTCAATAACATGTTAAGTTAGGTTAATTCTGTACTAGGAGAACGATAAACTATGTAATATAATTTTTATTTCTTAGTTTTACATTCTTGACAATAAAAGTACATTTTGGACATTTGAATGATTTATATAAATTTCTTTTTCTCCATAATTATTGTATACGTAATTGTGTGAGTGTGGTGATCTATTCCATGCATTCGAAAGAAGAGAAATAGGTTTGACATACATAAATCATTATAGGGTCCGATAGGAAATAGAAATATACCGCTATACTTTGTGTGAATCTTTAAATGTTCATAAAAACATATGCATTCTTGTATGTTCGCATCCGTCATAGAGATATATTCAGGTCACATATTAGGAGCATTAATTCTTCAATATTTTAATCGTGTGTCAAGGTGTAAAACTAGATTTTGAGATGAATATTACATAGGGATTCGTGATCCTAGTATATTCATCATACATTCGAGAACCCACAATACATTCAACATCAATTGCATTCAATTTAGTTAAATCATTTTATAATTGTATATTTAGTATTAATTTAGTTATAAAATTATTGAAACAAACATTCTCATCATTTTATAGTTTCGGTTAAGGTCACAGTAATTAGAGTTAAAACAAATCAATCCTTGTGGGAATGATATTTGGACTTAAAATCTATTTTATTACTTGTTAACGAACTGTACACTTGCGGTGATTTTAAAAGGAACATATATTTTTGTGAACAGAGTAGGTGATTTTCGTTTGGGTTGCGATTTACAAGCAATTTGGTGTTTGGGGTAGGCGATTTCCAATTTGGGACGGCAAGGGGGGGCTTGGAGATTTCTCAATTTGGGAGAAAAATAAGGGTTTGGACTCCTTGTTTTGCACAATTTCAGATTTTAAATTCTATTTTATATATATATATATATTGTTAAAAATGTGTTTTAGCAAAGCCAACTTAAGAAAAATAATCCACTTCATCAGCAACTTTTTTACTTGGCAATAAATTTGTAGACAATCGTGTCACGTCACGTGTTCCATTAGACACGTCATCAAAATCGCCAAATTTTGCAAGCTAATTTTAGTCAGTGATGGATGGAATCCCAATTTGCATAATTGAGTGACTAACAAGGGGATTTTTAAGTTCAATGACCCCGTGAAAACCTTTGACAAAGTGCAATGACCATTTAGGGAATTAACTGGCATAACAAACCCCCATGCACATTTGATAATATACATGCATGTACAAGTCACTGGTCTTATGTAGTCGGCAGTCAATATTCGGAAAAGTCAAAAATTATATTTTTTATAATACAAATACGATTATTATTTTAACTTATTGACTGTGTGATGGTTATCCTAATAATGTCGTGAATCGTATTAGGTTTAACAATATAAAATTTACACTGAAAAGTTGTAATTAAAAATAAATAAAGGTTTAGACTTTGGGTGCTGTTTCAAACTTGATAATTGACCACTAGTCATTGTAATTTCAAAAACGAACAAACTGGGATTACCGACCAGTTCTTATTATACTAGGTGCATGATTGGCTAAATCTTAAAAATTTTCTTGTAATTAAATTTACTTAAATAAATAAGTTTTAAAATAAATAATTTTCTATTGCTAAATTATAATGAATAAATTGTTTGTTTTAAGCGTAACTCAAATCTTACTTTTACTATCAAAATAAACAAATTTTGCATACAAGTAAAGAAATGTAATTTATAGATACATGTTTACAAGAAAAAAAAACTTTTTTAAAAAACAAAAGTTGTTTATTTAATCTTTAACCAAACATGGTATAGGTCAGGCTTCAAAAGTCCAAAAACCTGCGCTCGTCTCTTTTTGAAATATTTATATAATATTTGGAAAACTTTACTCATACTAATACTCCAAAGATGTTGTCAATTCTGGGTTCTATATTCTTGTGGAAATTAATTAAATTAAGATCTTTCAAGTGAACTTATTCCAATGAACCAACGCAAATTGTTGATAGAAAGTTGAAGATTCGGGCCACCAACCTATCACATATGGTATGGAGTTTTGAGTTGAAAATATATTATTGAAATTATAAAAGTTACTTGAATTATCATTTAGAGTTTTTGACGGAAATAGTACCACGGATATTAAAAAACAATTAAGTTATTTGTACAATTTTAGTTAACAATCGTTGTTGACGACCTTTGTGTTACCAAAATTCGAGCCGTTGATTTAAAAACTATTTTTAAAATAGATGAATATAATGATGTCGAGTGTCAAGTTGTTAATCAAAGTTATCAGCTAAGGTTGTATAAGTAGCTCGATTCTTTAAAAAAAATTACGTGCTTTATTGTTCTCTGGAAGTTTCAATATTTATTTTTTTTTCAAAATTAGAGAAATTGCATATTTCATTTTCACATATTGAGTTTGAGTTTCAACTTTACTATTTAAGTTTTAAAAATTGACTTTGAGTTGCAACTTTACTATTTAAGTTAGAAAATAAAATGTGAGTCTCATTATACATGCGGAACTTCGAGATGAAATTAGATTGCAGAAGTTAATAAAGTTAGGTATTATGTTATTATACAGTGTTGTTATATTTTGAAATTTAAACAAGAAAAGTAAACTAAAATGATATTCACTACCCTATATCGAAAAATGAGTGCTTAGCTTTAAACTTCTCCATGGTTCAATTTTATGCCAAATAGTCCCCACTAACAGTGTGCATTAAAAATAAGTGTTTAAATTAAATGAAACGACCAAATCATCTTCTCTCTTTGATTCTCTCTTTCCCCCAAATCTAACGGGCACCTAACATTGCAATCATCACTATTCCATAGTTTAAAATCTCACCATTAATCGAGTTAACATCATTAATCGAGTTCAACATAGCAAATAGCATAACGTTATTTTAAAGGTGATATAACTTGTAATGTACTGTAATCTATTATATCTAGTTGTGAAGAGAAAAAAGAAAATAATTGGAGACTCAAGGACTTAATTTATCAAATGTTGAGGAGCGCTACCGTAATTTCCAAAAGTTTAAAGATTAATTTGAAGAAATTGTGTTTAATTAATAAAATTAAACAAATTAAGGGGAATAGAGATATAAGAAAAAAGCCATTAAGGCGAATACCACGCGGTAAGTGTGGCCCCAAAGTCCAGCGCGACTAGCTCTCCCCATCTATAAATATGCTTCCAAAACCTTCGCTTCAACGCTCATCCCCATCCATCATAAACACAACAACCACAACCACCATTAACGCCGTCGCCTCCGCCACCCTCCGGAGCCAACTCCACTCTCCCTCGGCCTTCTCGCCTGGGAGTTTAAAATTTGATCAACTAATATCAATGGATGTTCGTCGGAGACAAACCAAGATGGGTCAGTCGGTCAAAACTGCCGCCGGCGAACCACCCATGAAACAACACAACCACCCTCCAATAGCCTCCGATGCCCTTCCTCTCCCTCTTTATCTCACCAATGGACTCTTCTTTACCATGTTTTTCTCCGTCATGTACTTCCTTCTCACACGGTGGCGTGAAAAGATCCGTAACTCCATTCCTCTCCACGTTGTTACGTTATCAGAGTTAGCCGCCTTGGTTTCTCTGTTGGCCTCTATCATTTACCTCATAGGATTTTTCGGCATAGACTTTGTTCAGTCCGTCATTTGCAGATCAAACGAGGATGCATGGGACGTAGAAGAGGAAGAAGATGAGAAATTCATTATCGAGGAAGACAGTCGCATGGGGACATCCCCGGCCACCACTCTCGGTTGTGCCGTCCCGGTTGTCCCTATTGTCCCAGCGCAACCCACCAAGGTGCCGGTGACTGAAAAGCCTGCACCTATAATTACTCCACAATCATCAGAGGAGGATGAACAGATTGTAAAATCTGTAGTGGAAGGGAAGACTCCATCATACTCGTTGGAATCAAAGCTTGGAGACTGCAAAAGGGCAGCTTCCATTCGTAGAGAGGCATTGCAGAGAATTACAGGGAAGTCACTTGAGGGTTTGCCTCTTGAGGGTTTCGACTACGAGTCGATTCTCGGGCAGTGCTGCGAGATGCCAGTGGGGTACGTTCAGATTCCTGTGGGGATAGTTGGGCCTTTGTTGCTTAATGGTACGGAGTACATGGTGCCAATGGCCACGACGGAGGGGTGTTTGGTGGCCAGTACCAATAGGGGCTGCAAGGCCATCTATGCATCAGGCGGCGCCACCGGCACTTTGTTCAAAGATGGGATGACTAGAGCTCCGGTGGTGAGGTTCGAAACCGCCAAGAGGGCCGCGGAGTTGAAGTTTTACTTGGAGAATCCATTGAATCATGAGACTCTCTCTGTTGTCTTCAACAAGTAAGTATTTTCTTCCGCTCCATCATCTTGTTTATTTGTTATTTACAGTAAATTCTTCGAATAGTTACTATTGATTATGCGTTTTATCAGTATAGATATCCTTCCATTATTAATTTTGCCTAGGTCGCCACGCAACAAATGCATGCACTCTGATTCGATCAGAATAACCAATCCATTGACATGATACTCAATGTTCCACAATTTTTACGTTGTCGGATACTATGACGAAATTATATTTGAACTATGTTAGGCTCATAACATATTCTTTTCTTGTTTATACCACAGAAATCTTCTTTTTCTTGTCATTTTCCCTATTAATTTATTTTCTTGGTTAGAGACTTTTGATGCTTGGTAACGTTGTGATTGGTGAGAGTTTAATGTTCAAAAGTCCAAAAACAACGAGTAATGCTATGTAGTTCTACTGGGATTACAACTTCAGTTTAGGTGGCGCTAGATGATAAGTTAATTGAAATGTGAAATTAAATAACGTACCTATCATTTAATATCACGTTCACGCCACCTAAAATGGGTTGTAACCCAAATTGCGTTAGAGCATCTTCAAGAGACTCTTTAAACATGAAATGCTCTCTATTTTAAAGAATCAACATTCAAAATTATGTTCCAAAAGACTCTTTGAATTAACATTTTAATTTAGAGAGTGTGTTTAGTTCTCCAAATTTAGAGAGTCAAACACACTCTCTATAATTAAATGCATTCAAAGTGTTTCAACTTTCAATGTAGGAAAACAATAAAATAATCTAAAGAAAAGCTAATTAAAATAAAAAATAAAGAAAAATAATAAATATTTTTTGGGAGTAATAAAATTAAGTGTTAAATATAAAGAACAGTGATAAGAATATGATTTCCATTCTTACTTTCTGATTTTGACTTGTATTTAATGCTTTCATGAATCCAAGGCGAGGTTGGTGAGATGAACACTTTGAAATAATGTTCAAATGGACAGTTAAGAAAATTTGCTTTCCTTTTCACTTGAGATTTTTGACTTATTTTTTTAGCTGTTCATATACGGGTCAACGTAAATACTTTTCAAAATATGTTCACTGTACAATTTCTTTTCGTGATCTTAATATTGTCGAGTGCGTATCATATATTTTTTAGGCACCTGTATTTCTTTTGTATGTACTACATAAGTAGCATGTGCATGTCGTTAAAATTAATGTTTATTTTAATTGTGGAACGTGCAGATCAAGCAGATTTGCCAGGCTACAAGGTATTCAATGTGCAATAGCAGGGAAGAATCTGTACATTAGATTCACCTGCAGCACTGGTGATGCAATGGGGATGAACATGGTTTCCAAGGGAGTGCAAAATGTTCTTGATTATCTTGGGAATGATTTTCCTGATATGGATGTTATTGGCATATCTGGTATAAACCACATCTCACCTTCACTCATTTATTTCTTTAATTATCTAATACGAGTAGAGCCCCATTTTTACTGTACAATTCATTTTTTCCAGTATTGAGATGTGCATCAAACGAATACTTAAATTTTCACAGGAAACTTTTGCTCTGACAAAAAGCCAGCAGCAGTGAACTGGATCGAAGGGCGTGGCAAGTCAGTCGTTTGCGAGGCAATTATCAATGAAGAGATTGTAACAAAGGTTTTGAAGACCAATGTTGCTGCATTGGTAGAGCTCAACATGCTTAAAAACCTTACTGGTTCAGCCATTGCTGGAGCTCTTGGTGGGTTCAACGCACATGCTAGCAACATTGTATCAGCAGTATTCTTAGCAACCGGGCAGGATCCGGCACAAAATATCGAGAGCTCTCACTGCATCACTATGATGGAGGCGGTAAACGGTGGAAAAGACCTTCATGTTTCTGTTACCATGCCTTCCATTGAGGTAACTAAATTTCATCATATTAATTAGACCATAAAGTTAGAAATCAGATACGGTATAGTCTGGATTTTGGGTCCCCACTAAATTTTGCGATATAAATCAGGTGGGCACAGTTGGAGGTGGAACTCAACTTGCATCTCAATCAGCTTGCTTGAACTTGCTAGGAGTAAAGGGTGCAAGCAAAGAGTCGGCAGGGGCAAACGCAAGGCTATTGGCAACAATTGTAGCTGGTTCTGTTCTTGCTGGGGAACTATCTTTAATGTCTGCTATTGCAGCTGGACAACTTGTAAAGAGTCACATGAAATACAATAGATCTAGCAAGGATGTTACCAAAATTTCCTCGTAAGGGAAGGCCCACAATTAGATCAATGCAAAACAATATATTCCCAAAAAACAAACATAAATTGGGTAAAACAATGCAAGTCGAATAAGTTCTAGATAGTGAGTGTCGAAATTAAGGAATAAAAAAGAAGGCAAAGGCGGGGCAGAACGAAGGAGAAGCAAGGACAAGTAACAAGCCAAGAAAATAAAGAGATACTTTAAAGTTAGTTTCTTGTGCTTCATGGATCATTGCCAACCATCACCATAAACAATGGTAACATTTGGGTGCCCTTTGTTTTCTGCAACCCTTTACATTTGTTGTGTTATTAGTCTGTACCCTTTGTATCTACAATATATATGTATAATATATTTACTCAGAATGATGAGTGATTTGTTCAAAGCACGCTGAATTCGTAATCCAAACTCATATTATTTTCTGAAAATCTGATTTTACAGTATCAAAGTTTCCATAACTGAGTACTTTGAATAGTTACTGTTAATCTCAAAAAACGTGACGCTTACATGAACAACAGATGTCGGGCCCACTCACGCCAACTCAAGCAAATTCTAGCTCATTTTGACCGGAATACCGGTAAGAAGGGGGATGAACTTGAACGCGGGAGATGCTTCACGGCATGAGACAAAAGTGTGCAAGTACCAGCGGGTGAAACAAAGATAATTGTACTAATAACAATCACCAATTGAATACCAAAGTAAACCAATAAAAAGACCAAACTCATGCGTATGGATAAAGCTAGATGATATGTATAGAATTTGCAAGATCACTTGTATTATTAAGGATCCGGGATTCAAGAGTTTTAAGTTCAAGAATCCAACTATTTTCCAGTTACAAGGATGGCCTATTTATGGTGCTTCAGCCTACATGGTGTCCTTTGGATCAGAACCATGTGGCCTCATCTCCTTGACCGAGGCTTCACATCACTATCTATCATACAATAAATACATTGACAATGAGTCAGCTGTCCTATACAATAGTCTGACACATCTAACATTCTTTATTACAAACGTTATATCAATAATTTCTAAAGATTATCTAAGGATCTTGCAAGAGATAGTTTCAGCTTTATAAGCTTCGGGTAAATTAAAGGCCTCAGGGGAAGGTTCTCCGCGTGAAGAGCTTCGGCTTCTTCCAACTTTTATATAACGCTTCGGATTAGCGCACTTTAGGCAATACTTCGGCTTAAGGGCTTCAGACATTCATATGATTTCTTCACTTTTGACCATTGAGTCTTTGTTGATTTTTCTTCCCACGTGATTTGTCATGTGGCACTTTGACTTGAGTTTCGGTAGCAAGGAATAACAATGTCCCCCAAGTCTAGGCATAATTAATTATGCGATGTATGGACTTTGTATATATACATATATAAAAAAATTGTTGGGGGATGATTTTTACCATATCACAATAGTCCCCCATGTCTAAGTATAAATATTTATGTTATAGTTAGAATTTTACATGCTCCTAACTTGTACGAAATGCCTGCTAGTGTTTTCTGAAGTTGCATACTTCAAAATATTTCTCTTTCCGAAACAATTTTGAAGAGTGTTAAGGTAGCAAATTAAGTCCAAGGTTGTATTGTCCCCAGTGCCTTTGCACATCTGAAACCTTATTCGAACTGGTTTATGAAAAGTGGCTCTAACCTTTATTAGGTCTTCACCTTGCTAATTATGAGGAGCCTAATTTTAAAACAGTTGGGAAACACAAGGCATCCTGAATTATTGTGCCCAATGATTTGCTGTCTTTGCACGTTTTTAAGAAAAAACAGCTGAAGCGGTTCAACTTCCCATGCTAATTATGAGGAGCCTAATTTTAAAACAGTTGGGAAACACAAGGCATCCTGAATTATTGTGCCCAATGATTTGCTGTCTTTGCACGTTTTTAAGAAAAAACAGCTGAAGCGGTTCAACTTCCCACGCACGCAACCGTCACCACATTTAATGCGCAATGATGACTGTCATGCATACGTTTTGCGAAGTTCAGGCGTATGAGAACGCATGAGGTAGACGCTCTTATCTGGACCGTAGAACGGTCAAATGTTCCGAATTAACATTCAATGGCTGGGATTCCAATCCACTTTCTATAAAAAGCGAGTATCCATGGCAGAAAATCACTCTGTCTTTCACGCATTCATTACTCAAATTCCACAAAACTCCAAGTTTTTTTCTTCTTGCTTCTTGCATTCGTAACTTTTGGTGGTTTTTCCTTCAACATTCTCCACTTAAACTTGTAAGTATCTTTTTCTTTTTTAACTTAAGAATCTAAACCAATGGCACTTTCCAATTCTGTTGCGAGGGACGCAGATATTAGTGAAATAGCTACTAAAGTGGGGATTGAAATCACTAGCACGACAGACTTGGTCCGAGCCATTCATGTTAGATAATGTGTGCTCCCTTCTAGGGGTAGATAGGAAGGTCATACTCACTTTTGGCCCGTTCTCACCTTACACGCCTATTTATAGGCGGAGGGATCTGAGGCGCATCATCGTAAACAGGTTCGTCTCGTCTTTAGAACTGAAGAGGCTTATGTTACATATTTCTACCCACATGAGGAGGTCGAACCTGCCTATTTCTAGGTACAAGGAGATGGAGCCTGCTTATTTCTAGGTGCCCCTAGGTTCAGCCTATCGAAGATGCTTACAGACCTCTAGTCAGGTCCTCTAGTTCATAATTCGAGGGAAAAATGAATGGAGCCTCATTAGGTCGTTCGGAGGCGTAATTGGTGGACGTATCAACTTCAACTTCCCTTTCCTAAAGGACTTTCATTCTTGTGTGATGTTGGTATCCAACCATTTAGCTTTGAACTTCCTATTCTTCGTGGTAGCGCCCTTGTGAAGAGGCGTGGAATACGTTCCCGGGGGTTGCATGTGGAGGAACTAAGTGTCCTCCTAAGCTCTGCATGCTCATCAGCAGTTCATGCATGGTCATGTTCTGCTGGGTTATGTTCTTCATATTGGCAGCCATTGTGGCCACTTCCCTAGTAACTCTTACTACTACCTTGCCCCCGCCCTTTGACCCGCATCACCTATGCTGTTGGTGAGGTAGATGGCGAGCGGATGGGACAGCACGCGAGGGGTTCCCTTCAAGGCGTTCCCTTATCCTCTAGGGTACATTCTCTTCACTGTCCAAACTCATGTCAACAAGCTTTTTTCTAGCTAGATCCTCCCTTTTTCAAGGATCGGACTGATCTTGAACCAACGATTTTTCTTTTGGATTTTCCAAAGGTTCTTTCTTCAAGAATACCCCATTTTCAAGGGTTAGAAAACTTCTTTCAATTCGCTTACAATTGGCTTCTTTCCACAGGACTTTCGTGGTTAAAATGTATGGTTTTCCACATACTGTGACAATCTGTTGACCCCAAAAAGCGTGATGCTTACAGAATAACAAATGTCAGACACACTCATGTCAACTCAAGGAAATTTCGACGCATTTTAACCGAAGTAGCGGTAAGAAAGGGGATGAACTAGAACGCGGGAGATGTTTCACGACGTGAGACAAAAGTGTTCAAGTACCGACATGTGGAACAAAGATGATTGCGCTAACAACAATAACCAATTGAATACCAAAGTAAACCAATAAAAAGACAAACTCGTGCGTATTGTAAATGCTAGATGATATGTATACAAATTGCAAGATCACTTGTATTATTAAGGATCAAGGATTCAAGACTTTTAAATTCAAGAATCCAACCATTTTCCAGTTACAAGGATGGTCTATTTATAGTACTTCGACCGACATGGTGTCCGTTAGATCAAAACCATGTGGCATCATCTCCTTGACCGAGGCTTTACGTCACTATATATCTTACAACAAATAAATTGACAATAGGTCAGCCGTCCTATACAATAAGCGACACACCTAACATTCTTTATTACAAACGTTACATCAATCATTTCTAAAGATTATCTAAGGATCTTGCAAGAGATCGTTTCAGCTTCAAGAGCTTCAGGTGAATTAAGGGCCTTAGAGGAAGGTTCTTCACGTGAAGAGCTTCGACTTCTTCCAAATTTTATACAGCGTTTCGGATTAGCGCACTTCAGGCAATGCTTCGGTTTAAGAGATTCGGTCATTCATATGATTTCTTCACTTTTGACCATTAGGTCTTTGTTGATTTTTCTGCCCGTAGTTTGCTACGTGGTACTTTGACTTGAGCCTTGGTAGCGAAGCATGACAGTTACCATGATCTCTGTTTTAAACCCAAAAGTTTCTTCACTCTCACGGTTATCTATCCACTAACTGCCAAGCCTCATGTCTCTTGAAGTGTACCTAAGGCAACATAGGAAAAATCGTTCTAACCCTCGTCTCCTAAGTTGGGTAATATGTTCTCAACCATTCTTGCTCCAATCTGACCTAGCTGGCGGGCCCTATGAGAAGACACTAATAAAGACATTAGCAAGACATAATCTTATTTTACCTACTTTTAAGGGCTATGCATGGATCTTGCAGCATGTTTGGTGCGATGTTACTCTATATAACAAAACACAATATTTGAACTAAGTTTTCTTGCTATTCATTCCAATTTAATTTTGATAATGGTAAGTTACTCATTCCAAATAAGGTATATTATATTCATATAATGGCACGTGTGCATTTTCAATATTCATACATTTATGACATTTTATACGTCACCATGCACAACTAACTTGGTTGCAATTATTCATGGGCATTGTTGCTTAGTATCCGTATTTTCTTATAGCCCAAATTTTATTGGTACATGGTCTGAAGGCTCGGTCTCACCAAATTGTTGATACATTAAATATCTAGGACTCCGATTTTTATGTACACTTCAACTCATAAATATTTCAGGCAGCTAAATTATTTCATCTACCAAAATCTACAGTAAGAAAACTAAGTCATAATTCTATTAAGGTGTTGAGCTTAGATACGAGGTCGAACTTACCATTATGGAGTAAGCTTGGACGACATTCAGTTTTTCACAAACAGTAATAAGCTATGATGAAGGTATCAAGATGTGTTAGACCGTACATGCCTCATGAGAACTAGGGCTAGACATGGTCCAATCAAACTAAACTAAACTAAAATTTTCGAGTAAAATTATTTACCTTGGCAGCCCAGGTAATATAATTATGGAACCTTTCGGTTCGGTTCGGTTCCATAATTAATTTTTTTAACATTTACATCAACATTACATAAATACAACTAATGACATGATCATTCGTAATTTCGATGGGTAGTTGGAGAGGGGAAGTCAGACTCGATAGTCGGCGGCTTTGATTTGGGCATGTATATGTAGGTTTTCAATTTATCAAATGATTTGGGCTTAATGGACATGTGCTTACTGAATGAAAGTATAAAATTGGGAAGGGAACGATAAAGACTTAAAAAGGTTTAGATCTTGGACTAACAATGAATTAATAATTGTGCCAAAAAAATTAGAACAAAAAATTGAATTTAAAAATTAGGTTGGACTAAATAGCTAGGTATGGACTTGGTTTCGAAGTTGAAGCATTAATCACTAAATTAGTTAATTTGCTAATTTATTTAAAAAAATTAAAACAGTTTCAATATAAAAAATTTTAAAAAAAAAATTAGATTCAAATCTTATTCGGTTCTTTGATATTTGGTCTAGAAACCGAGAACCGAACCAAATATATCAACTCTATTAAAATACCCGTTCGGATATTTAACTTATGAAGAACCGCTCAGTTTGGTTCAATTCGATTCGGGTCCGGTTCGATTCAATTCGGTTCGGGAGTTTTGTCCAGCCCTAATAATAACTGAGCAAAAGCATGCCACACCATGTCCCATGCATTACACTGCCAAAAACTTGCACGAGCAGCAGAATTATGCACCTAAGAATGTGCAAGGAGTTCACACAGGTAGCCAAAGGTTAGGTAACAAAATTGCTGCAAACAGGGGGCCGAAGGTTAGACATTGCATTACGAAGGCAAGGAGCCAAAGTGCAAACAGAAGCTAGATGCAGCATTGCATGCAGGACACAGGAGACAAAGGCCGCTAGCAGCCCAAGTCTAATCCCGATGAAATATTCTTCTCGCACATTGTGCAAATTCCAGAAACAAATCTGTCAGAAACTGCCATATCAAGTTTTGCTACAAGAATCGTTCAGCTTTATTGTACCAATATACCAGGATGTAGAGGGCCGAATCAGCATTAAAAGAAGAATGTAGAAACAAAATTGATAAAGAATGTCATAGTGCCCTTCCAAAATTTACCACGAAAACGGTACAACATTTTTGGAAAAGGAAGGAAACAACATAAGCATTACATTTTAATAAGATCAAACTCGAAAGAATATGTAACAAGACGTAACATCAATTAACAAATCAATATTGGACGATAGACCCAAAGAATGTCACAAACAATTTCCTTTCATCAGTCATGGGTATCAATAAAGATGAAGATTGACCACTAGATAAAACTAAAATAAAACCCATTCATAATTTATAAACTTTTGAGGGGCTGACAATAATTCAAAGTTATTTCACTTGAAGAGCTTCATTGTTCAAGCACTCTTGCCCTCTTGAGCACCAATTTCTTGCAGATAATGTTCTGCATCTAGGGCTGCCATGCATCCTGCATAACAAGAGTCAAAAACCCAAGTTAGGTCCAGTGAGAATGACAACAAATAAGTACTAAGATGAGAATATTTCATTCCATTCAGTCTAGGCATGTGGTGATTCTATTTCTTGTTACAGAAAGTTGCTGCAAGGGATACATAAAATCCAAGGACAGAGCGAGGGGGGACGAAAAATTTTTTCTACCAGGCTGATGCATAGAAAAAAACTCGCTCCAAAAACTAAAAATTAAAATTTCATGTGCTTGGGGGCAGGTCTGGGCTCCCCCTTCATCTGCCCCTGATAAAATCAGCACAAGCAATAAAGAAGAGTAAAAAACCAAGTAAGATCCAGTGAGAATAACAGCATATAAGCACTACGCTGAGAATATTTCAATCCATTCAGTCTGTGAGGAGGTGATTCTATTTCTTGTTACAGAAGTTGCCGCAAGGGATGCATATAATCAACACAAGCAATGATAGAAGGTTTATTTACACACACGTTTTGGTCTAATGAAATATCCTTCACTATTTCGCCAAAATGGAACGAAATGATCTTGTTTCGCTTCCTACTTGAAAAACAATGACAAAATCTCTGAAGGATTCAACAAAAAAAATAGTGGATGTGATTTTCCACGACGAAGCTCTTGAATCTTTCTCATTTTTAAGAGTATCTTATTTTATGTTTCTTGGATTTACCGTCCCCTTAACATTACTGGCCACAGAATTTTCTGCCCAATTTTGGCTTCTAAACTTCATTCAGACTAATGAACTCATGTTATTTGAGGTTAAATAAATTTACAACTAAGAAATAGGAATATAATGGTGGATTGACTAAGTAGTAGTGGAATATAAATTGCAGGAGAACAAGCTAAAGTGCTTTGGACTTTGAACACAATCAAAGAATGCTGTTCAGTCAACCAGTCAGGAAAGTGATGATGAAATTATCATTGAAGATTTATCATGATGTTGAGGTTGACTGAGTCTGCGAATCACATATAAATGTTTTAATCACAAATAATTCGAGCTTTTGTGCCTTGACTATGAACTCAGAACTCAATAGAAATAGGGAAAGAAGAGACACTGCACGTATACCTGAAGTAAGTATAATAATACCCCGCACACGAGTACTAGCGGTTAATTTCAAATTTAGGGTCATATTATACATACCCGAAAGTTTAGGGACATAAGTGAGCGACTGGTCAAAGTTTAAGGACCAAACTGCAAAATTTCAAAACTTCAAATTTTTTTGGCCTGTGAACAGTACCCGAAAATGATGTGATCCAAGTTGCAGATGCAACGAAGACGAACCCGGGGAAGGATCCATTGATCATTGAAGGAGAACCAATGACTCGATCGAGGGCAAAGCGGGTCAAGGAAGCGATGGAATTGTTTGCTCAAGCTTGGGTAGACGAGACATTGATCAGGACAAGCCAAACGTCAAGTTCCATGTTGGGCTCGAGGACGAAAGTCCAATGGATCACGTTGATCGATGCAGAAGAAAAGGAAGCTAAATTTCACATAGTATAATTTGGGGACCAGAACTTTCCTTTTTTCTCGAGTTTTCTAGTTTGGTTAAGATTCTATTTCTTTTGATATTTTGTGATCTTTTAGAATTATTTCCGATTTTAACTAGGTTTTAAGATTTTAGTATAAATAGTCATTTCTTTCATTGTATAATACATATTATTATTATTGAGAATTAATCGTGAGACTTTAGCTTTCAAATCTCTCGTTCTTCATTGAGCAATTACGAACTTATCAAAAATCGATTTCTTGTGGCGTTCAAACATCCGAGTTAGATTCATAAATCGTGTAATCAAGAGGTCAACATTTTGTCGGCGATTGTGTTGGTTGAAATCTGGTAAATTAGAACATATGTTTAGTCCTCATATGGAAGAAAATTTGGACAACTGAAAATTTGGTTTTGAATAGGAATATAATTATATATGTTAGTAAAGTATATACAATTGTGATTATGTATTAGCATAAATTCATTTATAATTATACATGTATATTAAGGTAAGAATATACGAATTTATGGGGACGATTTCGGGTTGGATTCACTTACCGAATTTGAGTGGCTCCATGTCTCAACCATATTGCTTGTCACAACTCAACTCAAAAGCAAACAAAATAAAGCCAGGCAAAGGATCACTTCCTCAGATGTTCTCATTTTACTTTTTATTGGTGTAAGAGAAAAAATATATTTGATCTTGGTTGATTGTATAAATTTATAAAAAAATGCAAGCTTGAAAAGAAAAAATAAGTTCTAATTGAGACTATTTGACCAGGGCATGATTAGTAATTCCAAAACTTTTCACCATTGGTCAAACCTAAAATTAGTGCATTACATAAATGGGCACTTACAGACACACCACCCCACACCTGCACCCTCTTTTTTTTTCCCCTTTTCTCTCCTCTCTCTGCCACTTACATTTAAAAAAAAAAACAGAAACTTTGCACCATTTAGCCCATGTTTGGTATACATTAAAATTTTCATTCTCACTCTTCTACTCATTTTCAACCACACATTCTTCAATAAAATAATATTTTTCATCACATCAATAACTTTTCCTTCTTTTTCAACCACACATTTTCCGTCAATCCACTATTCCAGAATACATTCTTCCAAAATAATGTGGCTCAAACACACCCTTAGCATATCATATTATAGTTGGAAAAGGACGAAAACTTGTTCCCTTTTGCTTTAAAAAAGTTCCAAGCTTTCAACTTATCTCCAATAAGCCAATGTAAATTTTTGGGATTGGTTTTAAGTGTACACATTGTGGTCCAATGAGTTAAGTTATGAAGACTTGGAGTTTAGTGCATTGAGCACGGGGATTGAAGCCACCTAAGTTTGGTCTATGTTCTTTGCCTCCTTGAGCTATGAATTTTGAATTCCAAAATTTTATATGATGAATAATGATTCCCTGCACTAGTTTACAGGGATTGTAATCTCACCCCTTTATGATTCTCCCATTTCAGCTATTTAAGGTTTGAGGAAACAGAGTTTGGAAGTAGCTGCCAGTATTGGAAACCTTTTATTAGTCAATTATTAAAAAAAAAAAATGTCAAGGATTTTATTTTTATTGAAGTGTTGTTTAGACGATTTATTTTAAAGTTTAGAAATGAGTTAAAATTATTAAATACAACCTTTGAGAGATCTAAAAGCAGGTAGAAGACCTCCCCTTCCAAAATGTTTTCGCCAATAGAGGGGCTGAGTGATGAAGGGTCTTCACAAGTTGATATGAGAGCAAAACTTACATCCTGTAGACTGGAAAAAATATCTATTTCGAGAAAATATTTTTTTAAAGGGTACTGGTACGGTAAGACGGTGGGAAGAGAATTTTTTCAAAAATAAAAATAATAATAATACAGGCACTATTCACGGGCGTGTTAAAAAAAAAATATTGAGTGATGTTAGCAACGATTTTATCTAAACTTGAACCTTTCATTTTGCAGCATTTTCACCAAGATAATCCAAGAGGTAATATACATTCATTATATCACAATAACCCAAATTATTATCTCGAGTTAATGAATGCATTTTTCTTGTAAAGATTCATTTGAGTTTTTTTAGGCCTTTTTTTCCACAAGAATTTTGCAATGTCAATAACAACCTATTGTCTTTGAATGAATATTTATTGTCCAAGCTGATTGCAAGATTGATTGCATCCCATTTTTCTGGATTGGTTTGAACCAGTTCTTAGCCCTCCAAAATTCTACAGTAAAATTGTCTACATTAATGCATCTTAAAAGCTCTATTATCCCCGCAATACATGGATTTTTTATATCATGCTGGGTGACAAAAAAATTGCTCAACACTTTGTAATCATTCAATATTATTTAGATGGGCTATAAATTATCTATCACCGAGAATTTTTATCCCGTGCATTTTTTGTCAAGCCTTCGAATATATTCCATAAAAAGCACCTCAATCATCCACAATCTTTTATTGGCATGGTGATGATGCGGACATCCATCGAGATTTATTTTTATTATGGATTTTTATGTTTTCTATTATTGGACTTGGCCATCGAGATTTATTTTTATTGTGAATTTTTATTATTTATAATTTCTATTATTTGGTTTATCTTATTGGGTTGGCTCAAACTCTTTACTAGTAGGGTTAAGTTTTACTATTTATATGATGGGAATAGTTAATGAATGAATGAAATTGAGATTGGCGGCGCCCAACGTTTTCTCCCCCTTTCCCCTGATTTTTCTTTTTCTTCTTTTGCTTTTCTTCCACTACTTATAAGTTCTTAGCTTGGATTCCAATTAATCCTACATCAAATTTGATATCAAAGCTAAACTTTGGAGATAATTCGTTTACACGACTGCAACTCTCACCACCAATCATCTCCTACACGCCAAAGGCATTGTTCAAGTCGGCACCTTTCAATAAACCACAGCCTACGAACAATTAACCACCACTGCAAAACCACCACCAACCTACACACAAAACCGACCCAGTCACCCGAGCTTCATCTTCTCTACATAGCATCAACAATCAAACGCGCGACATATTCCCTTCCTTTGGTTTCAATTTATAAGTCGATTCTAGGAAGACGAAGTTGTGATATCTCTCTCTTCCCCCGCTTTCTCTCTCCATATATACAGATATACGTAGATACATAACCATCACAAATATAAAGCCCAACCACCAACAGAGTACAATGAAATCTCACCGGCTGCTTCTAATCGACGACCCTTTGTTATTTTACATAGGTCAACAGTATTAGCTTGCCATATTTGGATTTACATAATATCAAGGAAAGAAAAATTAAATTTAAATGCTCAGGTTGTTATTTTCAGTTCTTAATCGAGTTGTTTATTGATTTTTCCATACACTTCATTTAGCTGGTCGTATATTACATACAGTTGCGTAGTGATCGTCTAGTCATATTTAGTTCCAGTACCCTGACCATGGACCCTTCCCAATTTGATGCTCTCACCCGATAATTAGCACAACTTGCAACTAACCAACAACAGTTACAAACTCAATTAACAGTTGTCCAAACTGAGATAGCTACTACTCGTGAAGAGAATAGAGACCTAGCTGCTAGGTTGAACACCTTTGAGCAAGCCTCACATTCGACTGAAGCTGAAAACATCGAAGCGTCCAATAATAAGCATTATTGTCGTCCCCAAGGTGGCCGACAACACGTTAGACGTGACCGTAGGAATGAACGTCAAGCTCGTGAACGGGAGTGAGAACATCACCATCACGATACTCAATCTTCTCTTCGCCACAATGAACGTTTCTTTAGAAACAATAAATTGGATGCCCCAACCTTTGATGGTTGGTTAGACCCTAGGGTATTTACTCGATGGGTTAGAGATATTTATCGTTTCTTTGCTTGGTATGGGGTCCTAGAAGACCGGAGAGTTCAATTTACTAGTATGAAATAAACTGACACCACTAACCATTTTGGGAAAGTATTGAGGAGCTCCTTAAAAACGTTGTGCTACCCTTGTTGGGAGTTGGGATGAAACGAAACGTCGACTTCAAAAGAAGTATTTACCCCAATTGTATAAGGGTAATTTGTTGGATCAATCCCCCCAAGGATCCTCTTCTACCTTCATCTGTGGAGTTTGACCCTGAATCTTTTGCTACTTTTAAACCGATACCACCTTTCCCAACACACAAAGACAGAATTGATGTTATTTTAGATAGACAAATTGTGTTGACTAAAGATGGAGAGGTTGAACGCTTCCTTGTTCGTTAGGTTGATCAACCTGAGTCTGACTGTACATGAATTACTAGAGACACTCCAGCAGCTTGACCCAGATTTATTGGAGCTCTATCGGAGTCAACAAGATCTTCTTTTGCCCAGTTCTCCTTCCACACATTCAGGGAAAATTGGTGAGGACACCAAATTCAAACCACTGACACACTTTTTTAGACGTCGGAAGAAGCACATTCAACCTCTTAGTTTATGGTTGGGCGATTGATTGCAGCCTCTTATGACTTATCCACTCGACAGGATCAAGTTTTTTATTCCACCCCGAGAAAGTTGATGTGAACATCCATTATTGTAAGTTTTTTTTTTGTTTCTATTATTGGGCTTGCCATCGAGATTTATTTTTATAGTGGATTTTTATTATATATATTTTCTATTATTAGGCTTATCTTATTAGGTTGGCTCAAGCTCTTCACTAGTAGAATTAGATTTACTATTTATATGACTTTTACATTGTAATAGAAACAGTTAATGAATGAATAAAATTGAGATTGGCGGCAACAACCATTTCCCCACCTTTCCCCTTATTTTATTTTTTTTTCTTCTTCTGCTTTTCTTCTACTGCGTATAAGTTCTTGGTTGTAATTCATATTGATCCTATATCAAATTGACAATTCAAGTTGTTCATGTTTCCATTTTTGGCTTTGCATACTTTCCGACAATCCATAGCAAAAATTTTCTAAGCCATGATCAATACAATAAACAACAATTAAGATTTTCTTTGTCTTGCGTTTTTTCTTTCAAATTTTGCTTAATTGCAAGAGTGATCAAGTTGTAATCTATAAAACAATCATGTTTCATCCATATTAAAAACATCTTTAATGGCGAACTCATCTATTTTTTCCCTTATGAACTCAAAGTTCTTCGTCATAGCTTGTGTGTCACCTGGTCCAATTTCCTCAAAACTACTAGATGACTTAATATCATGTCTTAACTTGAATTTCTTAAGCCAACCTTGAGAAAAGTTGAACTCTGAATGTCACTTCATTTATTATTTTCATAGTCTCTCTTTCATTTTCCATTACTAACTCTCTTGTTATATCCACACGATCATAGTATTGAATAAACTGCTCATAAACAAGCTTCTCCGTGTCTTAAAATTTTGATGAATTGTGTTGATTAGCATGACCACCTTTTTAAGTCAAACAAACGATATTCCGATGATAACTTGAGTGTATTTGATATAGTAACTTGACTAACTTTGAAGTGAACATTTTCAAAAAGCAATTGTTGGGGAGCTCTTTACTGTAGTCGCATAATACTTTACGCATCTCTTCTGTCATTATTGATTTTTTGAACATTGTAACTATGAAATATAATAAACTATGTTTTTTTATATAAAGATTATTTTTAATAATTCGTTGAATACAATTAATTAAATTAATGCAATTACAATGAACATTATTTAATTATGTACATAAATACAATTAATATATTTTTTTATTTAATTTTATATATATTTAGTAGATTAATTCATATTCAATTAATTAGATAGGTAAGAAACAATTAATTTTTAGTCGATTAAATGTATGTTCTTTAAATTGTAAATACACTTTATAAATTAATAAATTAATAATTTACTAATTAATTAATACATCTTTTAATTAATAGAATCTATATGGTCCCAAGCTATTAATTAATAGTGGTTATAATATATTTTCACTAAATTTTAGCTTCTTATTGAGAAAATAAAATATGCATATTCAATAATTTAACCTAAAATTATAATCATAATTAAAAAAATAAAAGCTTGTGAGTTGGCTCATGAGCTTAAGAGCAACCATGGATTGAGTATTTGAGAAAGCTCGAGCTCAACTCAAGCTAAAAAAGATTGGGCCAAGTTCGAGCTTCCCTCAAAACTACCACAAACTATTATTTCAGAGTGATGCACAACCAATAGGTTGTATAAATATTGATCAATTTCAAATCTACATGTTCAAGCTCGAAAATTCTTCATACTTAATAGCATATTGAGGCACGCTTACTCGTACATTTTTTTCCTAATGAAAAGGTGAAAACTATACTGCACCAACTTACAACATTCAATAACAAAAAAATTATGCAGCAAAATGATCCCCCTAAAATCTAAAATCACCAGGGCATCCTTTTTTTAAAATGTCACGCTTCATTGTATTCCATGTTCTCATGACTTCTATGAATCCAGTAAATAAAAGTACATTAGATTGTTCAGAACTCTTCAACATCATCCAATTCTAAGATAATATAGAAAATTTTATCATCCAAAAAGTGAGACAAAATTGGAGGAGCGTAGGAAAATAAAGTCCCATTGCAAGCATGATCTTCTATTGTTAAAACTTATACAGTAAGTAGTGCACATTTATGAGTACTCAGTAGTTCTTGCAAACCAATGAACAGTCAAAGGTGGAAATTTTGTAATAGCAAATATTTTGGTAAACCGAGTCCGAGCCTCATTTTGAGCCATAAATATGTTTCCTTAGACTTCAGGATCCACTAGTTCTAGTAAGATTAGTGCTTTTTGAGAAAGCTTAAAAAGTTGCTAAAAATTTGGATCAAAGTCAATAATTAATTTTGAACACAAATTTCTTGAAATCCACAACTTTAATCAACTTCTCAACCACATATTTCATCCACTTTTATCAAAATATGCTAAAAAAATTTATCAAAAGCATTGTCAAACAACCCCTCAACTTTTTTACAGTGAAGTCCTAGACTTGGTAGATCTCTTGGAGCTCTCAACTCAACTACACATGAATTCTTAACAGATAAATGAATACTAGGTAATTAGGTATCTTCTCAAAAGCTTTCTTGAGTTTTATGGTGCAATCCAACCTAAATTCTGATGTCTAAGAACTATTCTATTCTCTAATATTCAGGAAGTTACTTGGGGCCCAGGCCTTCGATGGTAGACCAACATTCCAAACATTCAGAAAGACTCTATTCTTTCCTTGAGAAACCTAATAACTGAAAAGGAGATTATTTTTTCACAGCTAACCAACTGCTCATGGGGTTATGTTTATAGTACTAAACAGCCCCTCATCAAGTTCCCTTTTTTTCCCCTTTAGATATGCTTGCCAACTTCAAGAAATTTTGATCCTCATCCCTAATTTTACCCACTTCTCCCCATTCTATACACCAAAGTCTAATATGTGAGAGTTACTATTGGTCTGACTGCAGTTGGAGCTGCATCTAATAGGCAAATTTTGCTACTCGTCTTTGCGCAAATTGGTTATATCTCAACAAAATTGTGCCCAGTTTCATAAGTGACAATTCTGATAACATCTGTTAATTAGCTGAGGTAAGAAAGTATCACTGTAGATGATGCCTAATGACAGAAGGTTAAACTTAACATCAAAAATAAGTCAAGACCATATAATCAATCAGACTGGCCAAGTAACGAGCGTATTAAATGTTCATATTTAACTAACCTGAACCAGCAGCTGTAATAGCCTGCCTGTACTTCTTATCCTGAACATCTCCAGCAGCAAATACACCCTTGACGCTAGTATGAGTGGTGCCAGGCTTCGTGATCACGTAGCCATCAGAATCCACCTCCAGCTGCCCGTCCAAAAACTTGGTTGCCGGCTCATGTCCAATCGCAAAAAACAACCCAGAAACGTTCAAATCAGTAACCTCCCCACTCACCACATTCTTTACCTTTAAACCCCCCAAAGATCTCTCCCCGTACGCCTCTGTCACCGTGGAGTTCCACAAGACTTCAATCTTTGGGTTTGACAAAGCTCTGCTCTGCATAATCTTCGAAGCCCTAAATTCATCTCTTCGGTGGATAATGTAAACCTTAGAACCATATTTAGTTAAAAAGGTGGCTTCTTCCATGGCAGAGTCCCCGCCACCAATGACAGCAAGAGGTTTGTTACGGAAGATAGGAGCGGCACCGTCACAGACCGCGCAGGCAGAGATGCCACGGTTCCAGAACTCCTCAGAACCAGGGAAGTGGAGGCGTTTGGCGACTGCCCCAGTAGCAATTATGACAGAATCAGCAAGAACAGTCCTAGAGTCACTAAAGATTTTATAAGGAAAGGTCGAAAAGTCGACTTTAGAGACAGTTTCAGTGAAGATTTCGGTTTTGAACCGGACCGATTGAGCGCGAAACCGATCCATGAGCTCTATCCCGCCAATCCCATCAGGGAAACCCGGAAAATTTTCAACTTCAGAGGTAGTAGTGAGCTGCCCACCGGGGGCGATGTCATTCGCCATCCAGCCCTCAAAGAGAATGGGTTGGAGCTCCGCACGTGCCGCATAGATGGCAGCTGTATGGGCAGCTGGGCCGCTGCCGACGATACACAAGCGGGTTTTTAGAGTCTGTAGGTCGGTTTCCATGGTGGAGATTTTGGGAGCAAGGGCAGCGCCGGACGTGGTGGTAGTGGTGGCTAGAGTGGCGATGCCAACTAGGTAGCGGGCTTTTCTGAGTACGTTTAAAAGCTTACAATTGTAGGTCATTATTTGGCCCTGTCAATTTTTGACGTTTATATTATGGGTTGTGAGTGTGGTGAAATTGGAATTGAATTGAGCGGGCAATTCGGGCGGGCGGGGTCTATTTTCACACCAATTCCCCATTGGCTTCTCCAATAGTAGCCCATATTTTGAACTTGTTTGAGTCACATTCT
This sequence comes from Fraxinus cuspidata, assembly GCA_903798385.1. Taxonomy (NCBI): domain Eukaryota; kingdom Viridiplantae; phylum Streptophyta; class Magnoliopsida; order Lamiales; family Oleaceae; genus Fraxinus; species Fraxinus cuspidata. The sequence continues at coordinate 44,516 of CAIGRP010006209.1, forward strand.
TTTGATAAAATGTATATTGGAATAGTAATTGATTGAGAATATGGTTAAAAAATAAAGAAAAATTTTAAATTTACGTGTAATATTATTTTATTGAAAAATGTATTGTTGAAAAGAAAATATAAAAAAATGTATTTTGAAATTAATGAAGATCAAACATGTAGCCTTTGTTTGGGGCACATTATTTTTTCATTCTCATTTTTCTACTCATTTTCAACCACACATTTTTCAATAAAATAATATTTTCCATCACATTAATAACTTTTATTTCTTTTTCAACCTCACATTCTCTATCAATCCACTATTTCAAAATACATTCTTCCAAAATAATGTGGCTCATACATACCCGTATATGAACTATTAATTTAGGATATGCAAGTCTCTTATTCTTTTAAATCTCTTTTTTTACATATTTATTTTCAATTATACATGTACACAATAAAATATTTTACACATAAATTTAAAAAATTTCCCTACTTTTTAACCACATATTCTCTAAAATATATTATTCGAAACAATATTTAAAAAAAATGACCACCAATCATGGTTAAATCATATTTTTTCTCCCTAGATTTTTGGCATTTGATTGCTAAGTATGTTGGTGAGTTAAACGTGGTGATTTATTTGCATGGGATGATGGATAGTAGATTATGCCCTTGTTTAGTATCCATTATTTGGAAAAAAAATGATTTTGGAATAATAATTTTTTGTAGAATGTGTGGTTAAAAATTAAGAAGGATTTTTGGATTTATATGTAATATTATTTTATTGATAGAATGTGTGTTTAATAAATAGATAGAGAAAAATAAATAAAATGGGTGTTTGTTGGGGATTAAAATTAGATTTTTAGTAGATTGTGATAGAAGTTTTTGAAATGTGTGGTTGAAATGTCGTGGGACTCATGAAAGATGTGGTTAATATTAATTGCTTGACTTTGATTTAGATTAAAATCTAATTTTAATTCGAAACAAACAAGGCCTAAAATTTAATGGATGGCATCGGTTTTACTTTTGGAATTTATCTCATGATTTGCAAGTAGTTTGTGGAATCAAAGCAACTTGGTGATCAAGGTTTGCATCTTATAGATTGGTAGAGGTGATCTTCAACAGAAGGGAAAAGAGTATGGTTTAGATGGCTTGATTGAGAAAAATGTAACATACTAGAGAGATGATTGAGACATATGGACACTTGGATGAACAGCTAAGAGATGGCACACAGCTATCAATCCAACCAAAGAACAGGTTATTAGGCCATCTCCAACCCTCACACCATTCTACTAAATTTTACCATTAATTTGCATCATTTTGCACCATAATGGGTCATGTCCTTTTTGCCCTTCTTTTCCATTTTGCACCAATTTTTTGCTAAATGTATTTGTGCCCGTTTTTTTTATACAACAAATTTTAATTCTTAATTTTATTACCATTATTGTTGTCGTTATCGTTGTCGTTGTTGTTATGTTTATGTACATTTGTATTACAGGTAATCAATATTTTTTCATTAATGAATCGTAATTATTTATTTAGTAATTATCTATTTAAATTTATTAATGAGTTCAATATTTACATTAATGAAACGCAATTACTTATTTAGTAATTTATAATTATCAGATAAATAAATTGTTAAGAATGAAAAATGAAGAAAATGAATAAATAATGTTCATTTGGTGCAATTTATTGGTGTAATGGGTTGGAGATAATTTTCAATTTGGTACAAAATTGTACAAAACTTACCTCAAATTTTAGTATACGATTGGAGATGGCATTTGTCCATCGATTCAATTATCAGATCACTGATTAAATTAATGTTAACTTTTAACTAAGTTTACGAGTTTCTGTGTCCCAAATGTTAAAAATGTATCGTCGAAGCAAAGTATCATAGTAGTATAAATATTAAAAATGTTTTAAGTCTTTGTTTGAGCCTCATCTTGAGAGAAAAATGCATTTTTGAATAATGATTTTTGGAGAATGTGTGATTAAAAATTAAGAAAAAAATTTCGATTTACATACAATATTATTTTATTGGAGAATGTGTAGTTGAAAATGAGTTTTGAAAAAATGAATTTTCAAAAAAAAAGGGGGGGGGGGGGGNAATAGTACATTTTTTAATTATTATCTTCTTTCATGCTTATTTAGTATAAATTAAGTTGATAATGAATTTTAACTACACATTTCATGGGATTAATAAGTTTTCAACTACATGTTCCATCAATTTTTATCAAATTTACAAAATCTTATTTTTATTTAAATCAAACGAGGATTTAATATTCTAAACATCGTTTCCATTTTTATACCGAGCAAACTAGAGAGAGATATCCCCTTGGTTTTGGAGAAAAACTTGGGTGGGGCGATCATACTAGGCCATGTGGAATGTCTACCCTATCACAGAAAGATACGTGTATAATTTTAAGCAAACTTTGACAACTGTATATTTTTAAATTAAAAATATATTGGACCTATATCTCTTTTACTCTTTCTAGTGTCGATTGTGTCTCTCTTTTTATCAGAGCCTTTTGACTCTTTGAAATAGGTTGGTAAAATACATTTGTTGTCTTAATTTTTTCTGTTTTCAAGTATTCTTCCTTTTTTATTTTATTGTTTGAAAAGGGGCTAGAAACCCCTTTTAAAGTGGAGAAGTAGAGAAGTTGTCTTGAATACAATTTCAAGCCAAATTAATGTATATATGGCGAGAATTCTTGACAAATAACGAAATAGTAATAACACTTTTGATATACAATAATGTCAAAGCAAAAACACTTTCATTAAAGAGGATGATATATATTGTCCAAAAATCATTATAGTTTATCTTAGTATATGTTGAAATTTAGCAAAATAATTACACCATAAGCCCCTTTTTATCTTCTACAATAATTTCAGCTACAAAATATCATAATTCAATCACATGAAGAATGTAAACAAACTAATAAATAAAATTTATAAACCAAATTCATAGGTACAGAACTTTAAATTTCATCAAGTGTAGTTTATTTAATAAAGCTCGTACCAATGTTATATAAAAACTTCCACTATGCAATCATTAATCAGGAGCTAAGTGATGAATAAACGGAGTAAAGGTAGTCAATGTAGGCGGAAATATTGGGTAAGGTGCGCCATAATTATTTCGGAATCCTCTCTTCGAATATGCCCTCTGCGGATGTTAAAACCTTTTCTTAGAGCATATGAATTACATATATTATAAGCTTCTTCATGAGAATATACTTCCATTCCCACATTGAGTTCTTCATAAAAAAATTCTCTACTATTTTAGTGCTCCATGGGATAGAAAACCTGATTAAAAATACTAAAATATTAAAAACTCGTAGTAAAGCCCGTTCAACCATCATTTATGTGAGCAAAATAAATACAATAAAAGATGATTTCACTTTACCATTGATATAATATAACAAAATCTAGAGAAATGAAATTAATAAATTAAAACGTACCTATATTTTGCTGGGTTGCAAATGTCCAGAAAGCTTAGCAACAAGACTATGAGCAAGGTTTTCTTTAGAAGATGGTCCAGTTTTTAAGGAAGAAGAAAGAAAAAGGTGGGAACATAAAATCAGGATGGAGCCCAATGTATTTTTTAATTAAAAAATATACAGTTGTCGAAGTTTGATTAAAATAGTATATGTATCATTCTATGATAGGGTCAGCATTTCACATGGGCTAATACGACCGCCCCACCCAAGATTTTCTCCTGATTTTGGTCGTGGTGGTAAGGTTGTAGTGATGCCGATTGGTGGGGTTGTGGTAGGGTGTATGATTGGAAGAAGGTAACAAATTTTCCTTTTTTTTTTTTTTCTGTTACTCTCTTTATTATAATTTCATTTTTATTTTCTGTAATATTTTAATTAAGATTTATATTTTGGGACGTGCTAGTTTACTAGATGACTAACGAAAAAATGGATTGGATCAATAAAAAGTGAATTGATACCTTTTAATCAACTAATAAGAATTTATTGAAAAAATGATGGTTTCTTAAAATAAACGAAATCGTAGTATGTTTAACCCTATCCAATGAAGTTAAAAATCAGATTTTTATAGATTTTGAACAAAATTGATGAGACGTTTTGTTGAAAAGTTGATAAAACTTGTTGATCATATAAAATGTGTAGTTAAAATTAATTATTGACGTGGATTTAAATTTTTATCAATTTTTTATCTAAAGCAAACATAGAATTAAAGTACGAGTTGGATGCATAACTTGTATTTGAACTCTCTCAAAAGTCAGTGTATTTTGCACGAGGGAATACGCCTTTTATAGGAAGAATTTTCCCGCCAAACCGTCTCAGTTCATGCAACAATATTTTTCTTGGGGTGGGTACTCTTCAAGGCAGCGATAGGTATGTCGATGTGATTGGTGAAAATGGGCGACACTTGCAGTTCAGTGATGGCCTAAAGGCTAATCCCTAATATAGAATTTTTTGTGAAACGTTAAGCTTGGTCCTTTGGGTCCGAAGTGTTTTTTACTAATCTTTACAGTTCATTTTAGTTCCATCGTCTCCTTCTGAGATCAGAAAGTCGACTTCCCCACGCCACTTGCAAAGTTGAAGAGTGAGTGATCCACATAGTATTTGAAGTACACGGCACTCTTCTAGGGCACAACGGATGCCCTCCAAGACTCGGATCATATCCAAGTTTATTTGGGTCTATAAATTTTAGGAGAGGTTCAATCTTTTCACCTAAACACTTGCATCATAGTCGTCCGTTCCTACCCTGGGCGCAAGGCCGGTCTTGGGATTTTCGGCCTGGTCATGTGTATTTTGCAATGTATTGCTAACTTAACACTGAAGAGTAGAACAACAAACAAATAAGAACAAAATACTTATATTATAAAGTAATAAAATCGACAATAGTTCAAACAATCAGGTAAATATTATTCGTTTCGCTGTTTTAGAGGCAAAAACATTAATCAAAAGCAACCCTTAGTCTTGTTGGCTTTATTAAACTTTAATTGCAGGAATGTGATGAGACAAAGTGTTTGAACTATGACTAAAACCATTATAAGAAATACTTTTACCAATTACAATAAATCAAGTTTTTTGTATTGAAAGGATAGGAAAATCAAACAGATGAGAGATCAAAAGCTCTAACTTTACCAATTACCATTAATCAGGTTTATGTCTGTTGATTTATTTTGTGTAATATGCATGATATAGCAAATGAAACAAAAAATAGGGTATGAGTTTATTATATCTAGTCCCCCCACCCCCTGCAGCCTTATGGTCTGAGCTTCATGTCTGCGACTCCGCATTGGATTATCAGCTGATAAGTACCTTTTGCACTTCTAACAAACTATGAACAGGTAGAAACTTACAGGAACCAGCTAAGAAAGCTATTCGGTTCACACAATGAAACCTTCATTTACTATTCGATGAAAATAACTGTGGCTCCAAGAGAAATAGAAAAGCAGAAATGCTTACTAATATCTACTATAAACTAATAGAGACCGATATAAAGCAAAAATGCTCTCAGGGCTTTCAGATATCACGCCATTTTTACTCACCCCTGCTTTCCAGACTTACTGTTTCAATGCAACACAATACCAGATACGAGCCCAACTCCATGATACGTGATGAAGTCCTGGAAGCTAAACCACTCGATTAGTTACCACCGAAGTGTGTGCTACTTCACATGTCAGCTTTGAGTTACTATATTCTTTCTTTTAAACGCATTACTTTTGTTTTTCCCATTTGTTCACAAATTTATATATATAGAGATATTCTAGGACATCCGAATAATAGTTTGCGAACTTTAAAAACAAGGTTGTACTTGTTTCCAAAATCAGTGCCTTCTTCACCAAATCTCAAAGTTCTAGAAACTTAGATTCGAACCTTCTGTGCCTCTCTAAACCAATTATCTAAGCAAGATAACAAATCATTCGTATTTGGCCTAATAAGTAATTAGTAGTAGAGGCACTCGGCCTTAGCAGCACAAAAGCTCATTTACTCAAATGAAGCTTAATTGCAATTCCCAGGATCATCCAAATTCAAAGAAAAGCAGCCATCTTCTTCCTTATTATCCACTTCATTCACGGAGACAGGTTTCATTATTTCTTGTTCCTTATCATCTACTTCATTCACACAAGAAGGTTTCATCACTTCTTCGTCTTTATCATCTACTTCATCAACACGGGCAGGTAGAACCACTACCTCATCTTCATTCAACTCATTCACATTATTGCTTTTAAAGTACTCGTCTATATCGCATGCTCGACTTTGAGTCAACAAAAGTTCATTTCGTCTCCTTTTTCTCTTCTGAGCTCCAGACTCAAATTTCGGAGGCATGATGTATGAGTCTATATCTAATATCCAATGAATAGCCTATAAAACAATTACAAAACATCAATTAAAGTATTTAATACAGTGACTAGGTGCGCCTGTGCAATTGATCATACATGCTACAATGAACATTCATATAAGCCGACCAGTCCACAATTATATAAGCCGACAATGCTTCAAAGATTTTCAATATATTCAATATCAATTTAGGCAAGCCATTGCTTACTTGAGAAGTAGAAAAACGACGAAAATTATGGAATCACACCCTATTCCATCGTCACATCTCAATGATCTCACAAGCCTGAAATCAAAATTTCACATTAACCACGACACCATCACTCTTTTTTAAGCTACGAAATTTACCCTTTTTAATCAATAAAAGGTTAAACCACATGGAATCATACCCTATTCACAACAATCAGATAAACAACATATGGAATATTATATTACAATCAAGAAATTCTATATTCACATGACCCAGTACTTTAGCCAATCAGGAAAAATTGGAGATTAAGCAAATTATAAAATAAGAAAATCATTTTACGGATGCAACCAATCCAATCACAAAAATGATACTAGGCAGGCAGGCACTTAGTCACTTCCCAACAGGCAGTAGTCAGGCCCTAGCAGACAGCAAACCACGGATCGACAGACCACAGACGACACAGTTGACAATACGTCAATACCAGCAGACAGCAGGCTAGCAGCCAGCAGTCGACCGTCGACTGACGACCTTGAAGCGCGACTCACAGTCGCAGATGGACCAGCGTCGGCGCAACTTGAACTACAATGGTTGGATTGGATAATTTGGATTCTTGGACTTCGAGATTTGAATTTTTCAGGCTTGAGAGGGGGCAGACGACGGGAATGGGGGGACTGAATTTTCAGGCTTTAGGTCAGTTAAAAAAAAAAGGGGCCAAAATTGTTGGGCGTCTTACATGTTTCGTGGGATTTGAGGGTGCCTGCATGAGACAAAAGACATATATAGCCAAACTATGCTTTCGGCTCTAAATATAGGGATCTAGATTATTAGCAGTTTTGATTTAGTGGAAATCTGAAGGTCGAGACATTAAAAAATAGGGAGAATCTTCACATTTCTAATTAGTTACTTTATTGATTCGATCCAATCGAATTTGGTTGGGTAAGTAAAGCGTGAATTGAGGTTAATCTTTATACATTGTGTTTGACACCCATTATTTTTTTAAAAAAAATTTCTCTTACTTAATTATAACGTATTTTTCAAATAAAATAATATTACACACAAATTTAAAACTTTTTATTACTTTTTAACCACACATTCTTCCATCAAGCACTATTTCAAAATTTATAATACACCCAAAATGGGCGCCAAACACAAGCTGAATAACACAGTGGGAGAGAGAATAACCATCAAATTTGAGGGTGTGAAGGAATAAATTTGACCATTAAAAGTCAAGATTGAACCAACTTGAAAATTTTATCTTTTGTGCAATATTGACTAGACCTTGGTGATTACTAGATTTGGCTATTTTCACACTCCAGGTAAGTATTAGACAAGTTAAAAAATTGTCTTGGTCTTCTTATGAATTGACTGTCAATTATAACCGGATGCAAATACGAAAAGTCACTTAACCAAGTGAGTATTGAAGTTTCATGTTCTTGTGTGTTAGAATTTAAGTAGATAATTTTTCTCGGGACTAGCAAAAGTGTGATGAGTTAACTTACTTTATAAATTCTACTTAATTTGGTCAAGATATTGCTTTTATAGGTAAAAAAATCCCGACTTCCAGGTGAATGAAGCATAAAGGAAGAAAATCATAGCTTAATTGGAGCTAAAAGAGTGAAATTTAAGAGATATCAGGAAGTTTGGACTTGATTGAAAGCTTTGAAGTGTTAATTGGATTAATTCACAAGTTTTGGGAACAAAAATTCGACATTCAAAGAGTTGGAGACCAACTTGAACATTTTGGAACTTTAGAGGACCAAATTTGAAGAAAATAAAAGTTAAAAGATCGATGTAAATGAGTTTGGAAGCTATAGGATCAATCCGGACTGAAATTGGAAGTGAAATTGTCTAAATAGGTGATCTTGGGAGTTAAAGGACTGAAACGTTCAAGAGACAAAAACCGGGACAAAAATAAACAAAATTAGAAACTTGGGGACTATGGTCGTAGCCAAGCTTTTTTGCTGATGCAATTTTTGACCAATGAAGGACTTCTTTGCAACATTTGCACCACAACAATGCATGCTGCGTTCGCAAATGCTTTTCGGCCAGAAACAGGACTCCAAATTTGTTGGCTGATAATGATTTTACCGTACAATAATTATTTTCAAAATAATGTTTTACGATGAATAAATAATTGGACAAAATATTGACTTGCAAAAATTAACGAAATAAAATAATAATGGTTGAGACAAGAGTTCGACTCTTTCTTTTTAAGATCACAATACCCCATACTAGTTCTGACAGTTTTTCGACACTCGTTTCCCGAGATACAATGACCTCGACTTGTGATAGTAGTACTCTAAATTAAAAAAAGGATGAACATACTAACGTTTTTTTATCTCTCTAAAATTGGAAGACTAAAATGCATGAAAGTAATATTCGAGACCGAAATGCAAAATATGAAGTAATGCAGGAAGGAATGAATATAATTTGCAGGAGAGAAAATCACAATTCATTTGGAATGAATAAAATCTGGAGTATGAGAACATTTATATAGAAGTTAAAAAGTTGTGTCCAAATGATACAACAGTCAAAAAGATATATCTTAAACAGACACAACCGGTTGACAAGCAGTTCAACTATTCAACTGCCAATTTCTATAAGATACCACGTGTCACGTATAGAAAATTCGAAAAATAAATAATATAAATAAATATATTATTTTAAAGAATAATAAAATAATATAATTCAAATATTATTTTACTAAAAAAAATATATACCAACTTGGCCCAAGACCCATGATCCGTGCCGTGCCGGTCGCAAGGAGGCAAAGGCGCGCGTGCGCACTTTGGCTCAACTTATTAGCAAATAAGTTATCTCCACTTCAAAAACTATTGGTACCCTTTGGGGCCGAAACTCAAGTCTCAAATTTGAACAATATAAAGTAGTTTCTATTTTTCTAGTTTTCCTATGTGGGATTTTAATTTTTAAATTTTCCATCAATTATTATTCTCAATTTATTTCAACTTCAAATGACCATTTTTGGCATTAATTTCTCGTTCACCCTAAACTGATTTTAAGAAAATAAATATATTATATTAATCTACTCATAGAGTAGAATACACTCAGTCAAATAAATCTTTTGTTTAACTAACGGGACTCACTAAAATAATTGATCAAATCAACTAATTAAAACCAATTTTCCAACAAAAACTTTAGTCCAATTCCAAGGGCACTTCGAGTATTTCTTGGGGACGACTTTCAAAGAACTTGAGGACTATATAAATGTCAGATATAAGACAAGAAATATGGTCGTACAATAGAGATTAATAGAGATAAGGAAGAAATCTTCGTCAATTTAAGATTTTTCTTGATGGAGAAGAACGTACAAATTCAAGATCTTGAAGAAACTCACTATGAAGGGTTGTAACCATCTTTTTCCTAGAATATTTGGGTTTTGAATCATTCGAATTTTTGTATTTACTTTGTGCCTGGACATAATTCGGTTCGATCCGATTTTTCTTGTTTGATTCGATTCTAAAGATAACAGAATCGAACATGTTCAATTTCGAACATGTTTAAATTTGGGTTCAAATTTAATTATAGAATCGAACATGTTCAATTTCGATTCCATACCATAATTAATTTTTTAAACATTTAATTCAATTAATAATATGTTTAATCTTAACTCTTACAAAAATATAATCCAATTTAAAAATATACAAATAACGAGTTGTCCAATAAGATTCATTCACCAATGTATAATAAATTTTACCAAAAGTATTGATAGTTTTAATTACTGATAGTACTTATCAACCATTTAAATTAATCATTCATTGTTTGACTTGTAACCTTAAGAAACTCTACAAGAAATAATTGAAAAAACGAGGACAACAACTAAACCTAAATGATGTAACGAGTGAGTGTTAATTGAACTGTGAAATGAAGTTGGGCTTGAGTTGAAATTTGTAGGAAAAAATATTTTGGACTCAAGTGGTGCTTGACCCTTGAGATTGGAGCCTTGGGCACATATATTTAACCACTTAGTTAGTCAATTCACAAATTTATTCAGAAAAAAAAAATTTTAATTTTTGGCTTATTCAATATAAAAATTAGGGAGATTCGATTTTTGGTATAAAACCAAGAATTGAACTACCCATCGATTCTTGATTCTAGTATTCATTCAGATATTTAACCCAAAAAGAATCGAACTAAACCGCTCAGTTCGATTTGAGAGTTTTGTCCGTCCCTAATTTACTTGGTCAACCACATTCAACTAAAACTTTTAACTTTGCGGTTAGGATTAACTATTAAGCTTTATGATTTAACTCGTCAATTTAAGATTTTCTTGATGGAGACGAATGTGCAATTCCAAGATCTTATAAAAGTTCACCAGAGGGTTGTAACCATCTTTTTTTTTTTTCCCTTGAATATAAGGGTTTTGAATAATCAACTTTTTTGTATTTACTTAGTCAACCACGTTCAATTAAAACTTTTGTGGTATCTTATTATTTAATTTATGGTGTGTTTGAGTCACATTATTTTAGAAGAATGTATTTTAAAATAGTAAATTAATGGAGAATGTGTGATTGAAAAAGAAGAAAAAGTTATTGATATGATGTAATATATTATTTTATTGAAGAATGTGTGGTTGAAAATAAGTAGAAGAATGTAAATAAAATTTTTAATGTGGTTCAAACATGAGCTTAAGTCAAAGTTACTCATTTTTCTTTAATTCTTATTTTCAGGGTTAATTTTTTTTTTATTTCTTATTCAGTTTGGATGTTTGATCACTATAAGAACGTGTTTGTGATTTATATAATGTTCGAGATGTTTAATATAAATTAGCACATGATAACAAACAATATAAGATCATATAATAGATAGGATATTATTATGCTATATGAAATCATTATATGATGATCTTTGTGAATTAATGTATGCTTATATATTCACAGTTCAATAAGAGACAATTCAATTCATATATAAGTATAGAATTGTTTGAGCCCGAGAAAACGTTTACTGATTATTAGTTATGCTATGCGTACATAATGGGTGTCATAATTGACAAATGGCGGCCCTCTATTGGGGGCGTTTGGGCCCACAGGCGCCCCCTAATAGGGAGCCGTCATTTGTCATTATGGCACACATTATGTAAAATGTTATGTATAAATAGCATTTTTCATTGATTATTATTGGATCATTAATGATTTTTAACATACGCTAGAATTGACAAACATGAAATTGATAATTTTTTTAATTGGAAAATCGATATTAAAAATCTCTAATTAATTGTGAGCGCGCTTTTTTGGAGTTAACTGTAATTAAAGTAACATCAATAATCAGTTTTCGTGGGATAAATACTCTCTCAACGTTATATTATTTGTTTACAATCCATTCTCTTATAGAATATCAACAACATTATTCGTGAATGAAAAAAAAAAAAAAAATGCAGTTCTTGGATACCCCTAGTTAAAAATTGCAATTGAGGTCTCTAGTCTTTTAAAAATTATATAAAAGGAACCCACACCTATTTTTGAAATTTACATTCTCAACCTTTCACTTTGTTAAATATTGGGTGCTTGTCATGTTTAGAGTTTTTATGACGCCTTTAATTAATAAACTAGAGACTTTATTTTGTACATATCAATTATGAAGTTTTATGTGCTTGTTGAATGCTAGAGATTTCATATTCAATTATGAAATTTTTGCAAAAGACTACCATGAAGAATGTGTTCAACATGGCAAGCTCGAATCAAAAGTTGTTCATTTAAATGTCGATAATCGCATATAAATATGTATTGGTGAAACCAACAGTATCGTTGGCATAAATTAAATTTAAATTATTAACGAACATTAATTTATATCAAAATCACTAACAATTAAATAGACAATTTCTCATTGGTGACTTGAAGGTACCTTCAAAGATTCCAGCAACATCACTGATGATTACAATCATAATAATCGATGAACGTGTGTCTCTATTTGTGTCTACATCACCAAAACATATTGATTTCAACTATAATTACCAATTGTCATATTGTCGATGATCCGACGAAATTACATGAGTTGCTTTATTAATTTTTGATTGTTGTTCTCTAGAAGGCCCCTTGATGATTTTGCTTAAGGCCTTCACAAGTAAAAAGTTCACATATTTTGTTTTACGCATTCAAATAGAAAGTTAAATGATCTTGAAACCGTTTTTACAATCTACGAATAAAAGAACTCCTACAATATAGGAGCATTAAGAATTTTGATTCACACCGATATGACTTATTTTCTAATTTCTGTGATTTTTCTATTGTGCAAACGTGCTCAAACCGAAAAATGAACCAACTTTAAATTAATTTTGGGAAAAATTGCGAACATTTTTGGACAAACTTCCAATGATATATTATTAAGATGTCTTTTAAAGAAGATCATGAACCTACATCTACTCCAGATTCCTCCCCAGAATTTGCTGCTACAATAACCGCTTGAATTATTTGAATTATGAATCTTTGTATTGATTTAGTAGATGTTTAGCTCCAACTTTTTCTCTTGTTTTGGTTATTTTGTTACAATGTAATCCTATAAGTTCAAATTAATATATGATGTTTTGGTAAGTTATCAAATACCATATATCTGAATACTTTTCTAACTTATATTGCAGTCGTAGATATTCCTTAGATAACTTAAGAATTAGGTTCGTTCAATCTTGACTTGTTTACAATTTTATGTAGGTTTTCTATCAAGGCTACACAAACAAGTGACAAAATTTTGATGTTCAACTTGAGTCCATTATATTTTATACTTTTCCAAATCTAAGAAAATTAAAACTTGGAAATTATCTTGAATAATGTTATTTTTCTTTAATGAGATGGTTATCGTTATATGTGACTATGGGTTACTGTCATATTGTTCAATAATATAAAAGGATCCAACGAATAAAGTGACAACTACTCCACTGATGATAATTTTCATTAGAAATGAATAACATTACTCAATTATTTCTATCTAGGACCCATCTAAATATTGTAACATTTTGAAGTCGTTACGTCGTTCCAATTTCATTTGGAGTCCAACAAGTTAAATCCCAAGAATTGACATAATCTGTTCAATTCAATAAAATCCTAGTTTATAAAGTGTTTTGTGATTGTGACTCTTTTATGCATCATGGGTAAAGGGGCTCGAGTACTCAGTGTATTCACCAAGTTCTATGGAGTGTCGAAGACTAGAGTGTCATACTTTTTGAATAATTTTGAATTTTCCTAAAAGATCTAACTCTCAATAATGGGATCAAAGTTAATTAATTCCACTAAATGTGAATCGAAATACCAACTAACCCAACAATTCAACAAGTAATCACGAAATAATCAATTACATCGTGATCAGTGAACTTCTACCAAATAGAAAACAAAAGAACTGATTATTTTCAAGATTGGACCAGTGAACTTTCCCAAAGTTTGAAATATGAAAACATGATGGGGACCTAGCTTATACTTTTCCCCAAAAATAAAAGTAAGAAGAATTAAAAGATTTACAATATTTCTGTTCACTAGCCTCACCGTCCTTTTCTTGATTTAAACTAATTTGTATTTTAGTCAAATGACAGCGCTGGGTTAGGTGCTTAGCACACAATCTTGAATCTTTCTTTATACCTACTAAGAACCTCCTTAACATCTGCCTTCACACTTCATCCTATAATTATAACTAATTAATTAATTAATTAAAAATACTTTTCAAATCATCAAATGCAAAACAGTGTAAAAGTTTAATATTTTCTTGATATATTTTTTCTTTTACAAAAAAGTGAATAGTGCCATCTTCAGGCGTGAAGAAGAAGCAGAAAGACATAACAGCACTCTGTCCAAGAAAATGGATAACACAATGAAATATATATACTAATTATTAATCTCAAATTTGTTCCTTGATAATCTCAACCAAAACCAAAACCTTAAATAGAATACAATCCAAACAATATTAATTAAAAAAAAAAAAAAGATTTGCTGTCTAGTAAGTATTTACAAAACTTTGTTGGACGCGTATATAATTTCTATATTCTGTTGAGCATTGGTTTATACTCATTCATTGAAATAGAATTCCTCTTGATAAAATCCAAGCAATCTGCAATAGCTTCAGAACAAAATGAATTTGAGTGTGCAAGTGTTCTTAACCTGTACTGATGATGATCACTGCTATAACCATAAGAGTAGGGCAATTCCATATGAATATTATCCTTTCCGTTTCTTCCTATTCCTCTTCCTCTTCTTCTTGTAATTATATTTCTCTTCAACGAGCGCAAAGCATTCGAATATGAACGTTTCCATCTCCCCAAAAGTCTGAACAAATACAGAAACTTTCTGCGTATCCTCCCGACGGAAAATCTTCTCGAGTTCACTCGAAAACCCTTCACTCCATAGCATCTCTTGATCCCCACTCTGTCGTAATCCATTTTAAAAAAAGACCACTCTTTCCTAAAGAAGCAAAGACAGTACTGCGAGGTGGGTAGTTTATCTAGGGCAACGACAGCAGCAGATGAAAAGTTTTTAATGAATTCTTCTGTAGAGAGGAGGCAATGATTTTTAAGGTGGTGGTGCAAGAAAATACGTGGAAAAAGATGGATATGAAGAGGTTTTGCCGGTCTTACGCGGCATATATATACTTATATGGTAGTATTTTCAACGTGGACGAGTCCATAGTTACAGCTTGAAATATTTTACTGGAGGAGAATCAATAATCTAAAGCACAGTGTCAAGGGTTGGAAAAATCAGCGCAATCGTGGGGGACAAAGAAAGAGAAAATGGAGAAACTATATTTTATACAAAAACCGAAGTGACTGGAGTTGTTGTAAGATTAGATGGGCATAATTTTGAATCGGCTGTCAAGCAGTACGCAAGGTAAATTAATTAAGAATTATTTGTGTGGCTAAGTATGAGGAAATTAATTCAATGGAATATTAATGTTGGGTGTTTTAATTTCAAATTTGTAATATAGAATAAGATCTTAAATATTTATGCTAAAGATATGATATATATTTGGGCTGAGAATTATGTGAATAAATTTAATTTAATTTTAGTCGAATTGAATTAAAATCGTAATTATTAGCGTTCAAAAATTGACGGATTATTAATTTAGCTTTCAATCGTTAAAAAGTTTGCTTGAAATTAGACATAGGTTTTACTTGTTAACGTGTATGATCTATAGTCTGATGTGTATGTTTTATAAATGTGAACCTAAGTTGTTTTAAAATTGAGAAATGTTGAGGGCTCGTTGTCAATATACGCCATCCCGAAGCTTACTTGATTATGTAAAACAAAAGAATCGTGTTTGACTGATTATAAAAAGTTGAGGTGGGCGGTTTATTTTTTGATACGTAGGTCATAATTTACTATAGAAGATTATAAGTTTCGTCAGAGTTTTAGCATGATTTTGAATATCAGAGATATATGAACATTATTAGTATAGACTAAAACATACAAATCATGTTACAAATAAATAATGATTTTAAACTTTAGAGAGCCTCCAACAACGTGCATTACTAGTTTCTATATTTCGGCATTTCCAAGAACTTTTTCTCGAGACCAAACATGCTCTTATAAAGCTTAAGTTCAAAAGCTTGACTAAGATTTTAAACAAATTAGGACTTAATTTGTGAGAAAATCATCTTCAAACTTGGAGTGTGAATGAAAATTATTAAACTACCTTTCGACCTACAGTGTTAATGTCTCCTTTATTTGGGGCACTTCTTCTGTACGAGTTCAACCAAACTTGAGAAAGACAACATAAACAAATTTTAAAAAATCCAAAATGATTGTTCTTTACATCATTAGAGGACCAAAGCACCCATGAAGTTGCTTTCTCACTGCTTTTCAACCCGGTACAAAGAAAAACATGTTCTTAGCGTATGTTTAATATGTCGTACTTGACGGACAATAGAATATAATAAATAAAATTATAATTTTTTCTTAATATTGCTCTGTTCAATTTATCAAGCTCCGTTACGTCCTTATTTTCTATTTTTTTTCCAAATTTATTTTCAACCACACTTTTTTAATAAAATAATTTTACACGCAAACGAATAAATTTTTCGTACTTTTAAACCAGACCTTTCTTCAAAAAGCCCTTGTTTGATGGCCATTTTTAAAAATTGAATATGAATTTTTTGGAAAATGTGCGATTGGTTAAGAACGTTAACGAGTCGAGCCGCAATCCAAAACTCAAACATCGGGGGCTCAGTTCGAGTAAAATTGGTTTGAACTTTTTTTTTGGCTCGAGCCGAGCTTTTTCTTGGCAAAAAAATTTAGGTTCTACCCGAACTTTTGGCTCTAGTCTTAGTGAGCCGAGTCGGCTCTTTTTTTTTTTTTATTCGTGACAACAAACCTATTTTTTTTTTAAGATTTAAAATTTGTGCAATATATACGAATTATAAATTAAATATTAAAGCAAAGAAATTGAAAATTGAAATCAAAACTATAATACATCAAATTAAAATTGATTGAAGTAAATTGATATGAAATTCAAAAATTTACCTCATATTTATAGCGAAAAATATATATATGTTTCGACCAAATTTGTATTTCAAAATTAAATTTGATTCAAATTTGAAATTTAAATTTAAATTTTAAATTTTGACATAATTTAACACCGTAAAAAAGGTACACATAGCTGCATTGTAGCAACGTTGACAAGGCAGGCTGCATTTGGCTTTTCATTTAATTTTTTTTGTTGCTCGGCTAGTCACGAACCGAAAATGGCCCATGTGGCTCGTCGAGCCATACGGGTTGGCTTGAGCTCGAGTTGACTCCCCAAAATGAGGCTCGGCTTGAACCACGAGCCGGCCGGCTCGGGCTTTTTTCAGGCCGAGCAACGGACTGCCCTGGTCAAGTTGCCACCCTTATGTGTGATTAAAAATAGGAAAAGAAATCGAGTTTATGTGCAAAACAGTTTGCATATGTTTGACATCATTATTTGAAAAAAAATTTCTACACTTGTTTTCAAAAATATTATGTATGTAAATCCAAAAATTTTCTTTATTTTTTAATCATACATTATCCTGAAAATCCCAAATAATGACCATCAAACAGTAATTTTATTGTGTGAATGTGTGATTAAAAATGAGAATGACTAATAAAAAATTTTGTTTTAATGAGAGTCAACAAATATAAAATTTATTTTCATAAAAATTATTCTAAAAAATCTCTACCAAATGGGGACTAAAAATGTTATTAATATATTGAGTTATTAGCATCTTATTTGAAGCCCATTATTTTTAAAATACATTTTTCTCTTTATTATTTTCAATCTCACATTCTTTAATAATATTCTACTTAAATTTAAATCTTTTTCTTAATTTTTAATATACATTTTTCATCAAATTACTATTTCAAAATACATTTTTGTCAAAAATAATGGGGCTCAAAGAGGGTCTAAGTGTGTATTTGTGTGCACACGTGTCTATATTTACATGTGTACACATGCACCACAAATATTGTTGGAATTCTGCTGGGTGTACAGCTTTTGTACACTACAGAAACACACCAGACCACACACAAGTAGGTGGGGTCCGCCATTTTGTAATATTTAAATACAATGTGGGGCCCACTGTTTTAGTCTATTAAGGCCAATTTCTATTGCTTCTTACAAATGGGAAAAGTCATATTGTTCACAAATGTGGTAAGCGACTATGGATCCTTTTCTTATGATAGAGACTTTTTTGAAAAAAAAAAGTTGTTAGCCGGAAAAATCACGGCACTTATTTACACTAAGCCATGTTAGATCTTATTAAATTATAATTTATTTTTTTTCTCTCTTCTTATTAATCGCACATTCTTCAATAAAATAATATTACACGTAAATACAAAAGTTTCAACTTCTTTTTAACCAAAAATATTTTTAACCACACATTTTCCAATAAATCACTATTTCTCTTATTATAATGTGGAATTAGGGGTAGACAAAATAACCAAACAAAATTAGACCAAACCACCAAACCAAATTGAGCGGCTTGATTCGATATTAAAAAAAAAAAATTAATGATTCTGGTTCTTAGAATTGAGAACAATTTGGTTTGGTTTGATTATAATTTTGGAACCAAGAACCAAATACAATATTTAAATTTTATTATTTTTTATATAATATATATTTTTACAAATTAGCGAATCACAATTCATACCAAAAAAATTCAAAATTCAATTGAAAATTAGGACAAAAAGATCATGAACCTTCGATTTCTCATTTCTCAATGTGAAGATTGGAGACCTTAATTCATTTTGGAAACTACTATCCTAATTCATTTCTCATTTTCTCTCCTTTTCAATTTATATACCGAATCTCACATGAAAACCAACAATTACCACATGCCGTCTATCGTAACGCTCAACCTTCACCGTCGCATAGATTTTTGAAATTGAAGTCTCAACCTTCTGTTCTTCCTCAAATATTTTTTCTCAATCATTAATGAAGCTAGAACCTAACGAGAACTGAATAATTTGGTTCCGATTTTGTTCCATATGTTTTAAAAAAACCATTTGGTTCTATTATAAAAAGAAAAATCATTGGTTCATACTTTTGTTCAATTCTCTGGAAATCATAACTAAATGAAAGCATGTCCAGCTCTACGTGAAATAATGGAGGCCAAACGGCTCTAAGTAAACAATAGACTGCAACGTGCATTGTAGTGCAATGAACCACGTTTCTATACTTGGTTCTAATTCTACAAGCGTAAATAATTGAATGCCCAAGTGGAAAAGGTGGGAATTGGCATAGATTTCATTGATTTCTGCGGCTCATCATCAATTAATACTTTTGACCTTTTTAAATTAGTTTTTTTCTCTACCATCATGTTCTTCAAGAGTTCATGTAGTTAAGAAGATAGACTTTATGTTACAAAATCGTTTTAATAATAAATTAATATTAATATTGTGTTATAAATCCTAAACTTCGGCTTTATTATTTTTCAACAGTAGTTTCTGCATACTTTTAAAGAATTTCTAGCGATATTTTTTGTCCTTATATAAAATAAGAATGCCACTTCAATTAAAATTTGTAGAGTTTCTTGAAATGGTAATGTATAATGTGATTTGGCTTTGGGTGCGTCGAGGCTCCTTGCTAGCTTGACAAAAATGTCTATATTTAAGTTAAGAGGTGTAAAATTGGATTGGAGTGATATGAAATGCCAGTTTGACACGATTTTTGTTTCCTGTAAAAAAGTTTTTGGAGAAAACTAAGCAGTGGACTCATCAATAACTCAAATCAGATTTACTAAATCTTTTTCAGCCACTCTTCCACCTTTCGAAATTACAGATTCAAAAGATGTAACCTAAAAGTTAGCAATCAAGGAGATAAGTTCACTACAACTAATTACGGCATTAATTCTATTAAAATTTTATTGAGGCATGCCTCGGAAACCTCAAAGCTGATTTCCAATTTTTGGTGGGTTTTAGGTGTTGAATATTAATTTGTTCCAAAAGAAATTGGACAAAGTCCATTCTGGTGTGGTATTGGTGGTGGGCGGTATTGCGTCGTGGGTGAATGCCGGTGGTCGAGGTGGGTGGATTTTCTGGTTTTTGGTTTTGGTTGGAGGGCTGAGTAGGGGTGGCAACCGAGCCGAGCGGCTCGTCGGCTCGGCTCGTAAAAAACGAGCCACGATTTTGACGAGCCCGAGCCGAGCTGCAAGTGAGCTCGACTCGTCAAGCCCACGAGCGGCTTGTGGGTAAGGCCCACGAGCCGGCTTGTGGGCTCGCGGCTCGGCTCGTGAGCTCGTGATTTTAGGGCTGAGCCGACCCATTGCCATCACTAGGGCTGAGGGGTTTGGAGAAGATGAACAATGTAATTTGTTTTGGAAAAAATTGCAGCAGCGGTCTCAAACTTTTCGATCTTTAGTAGACTTTACTTGAACATTTAGTTTGTATCACCAGAGGATCCAAACTTTTCATTTTATTGTAGCTCAATGACAAATGGACCGTTAGTTGATTAGAGAAATTGATTTTGCCCAAATTTAAAAAGGACAAAATGGTAACATTGCTATTTTAACATAAAATAGTTGGAAAAAAAATGAAAATAGAAGAGAACTGATCATTATCTTCCTCCCATTCCCCTCTCCCTCTCTCCCCGCCAAACCCAAACCAAATCAACACCGTCCCCGTCCTTCCACAACCACCGTCCCTCCTTCATTGCTCTCCCACAAGCCCCACTAAAGGCCTCACAGCCCCCTCGTTCACTGTCATCTCCTTATTCAACTTCACCGAGCATAACTTATACAGCGTTGTTAAAGCATCTTTTTTCCCTCGATCCATTTATGAGCAGTGCAACTAATGGAGCTATTTCACCACAAGCACCAATTGACAATTTATTCTCTTCAATCAGAGCCAAGCTTAACAAAGTGCATGCTGCGTTCTGTTTGGAAGTCTTTGTGCCTGTTTTTAACACATAAATTAAGGATTTCACTGCATCTGCATTTGTGATCGAACTTTTGTTGTTTTGAAGAAGTGAGAGATTAAGTAAAGTCGTGACTGCGTGTTCCCGAGTCATCGGATCCAAGCACCGAAAAAGGGGATCAAGGCCCGATTATCAGCTCGATTTTTTGCCAATAGTCTCAATTTAGCAACTGATGACCTTTTAATTGCAACCCAGGACGATTGCAAGGGGTCTTGGAAGGAGGGGACGACGTTTTGATTTGCTTTGGGTTTGGCGGGGCGGGGCGGGGTGGGGTGGGGTGGGAGGGGTAGGGCGAGGGGAATGAGAATGAGAATGGGAGGAAGATGATGAACAATTCTCTTTTGTTTTCCCTTTTTTTTATGTTAAAATAGCAAAATTATCATTTTGTCATTTTTAAATTTGGTTAAAATCAACTTATATAGTCAACTAACGGTCAAATGGATGGAATTCATTTGTCCTTGTGTTATGACAAAATGAAAGGTTTGAGACCTTTGGAGGTACAAACTAAGGATTAAGGTAAAGTCTGTTAAAAATCGAAAGACTTGGGACCGCTGCTGCAATTTTCCCTTTTTTTTCTTGGATTTTGATTTAATTATTTTATTTTTGTTATGGAAAATATAAATTTATCATTTTAACCCTTTAAAATTGGTCAAAATTTTGTCATTTCGTTGACTATTGATCGGTTAACTGAGTAATGGAAGGATTCGTTCATTTGTCCTTTAACTTCAATAAATGAAAGGTTTGCGACTATGGTTAGCACAAATAAAAAGTTTAAATAAAGCCTATTAAAAAAGAAAGGTTTGGAAATGCAGTTGCAATAATCTCTTCATTATATGCTCAATGTTTTTGTCGATTGTACTTCCTAAATGTGAACTCTATGCAAATTGCCCACGAGGAGCTGAAGTCTAAATCCTAGATTCTGAATTTTCTAAAAGTTCAAGCTACTGATTGCCAGTATTTTATGAGTTGTTATAACTATTATCTATGTTTGGTTGGTATGTCAATACAGTTCATATATGATTGGGGCGATCATAAAATTGGGATTAGCCAACTACTTAAATCCATTGCCTAATAATCCAAAATTAGATAAAGACTAAATCCGAACCCAATATATCACACAGTCACATTTTTTGGAAGAGAAACTTTACTTGTTGCTTAATGTTAAAGTTGTTAGTTGTTCTGGACCATTGATCATCATCCGAGATCAATGATGAATGGTTAGAGTTTAAATAGGGTCTTATGTTGTTGCCCTAGTTCAATGGGTTGTATAATTTTCTTTGAGGTTTCTGTAATTCTCGCCAAGTCTGTTTTCTATGGTAGGAAGATTTCTTCTAGTTTTCTAAGTGATACTATTAGTCTTTATGATTCTAAAGGAGAGAGGAGTGTTTGTTGTTTCAAGTTCATGTCTTATGGCCCATAGAAGCAACGTCGATTGAGCCATTAAGGGTCTTGGTTAGGTTATTTGTTTTATACAGAAGAGAATAGTAATATAAGCCGAAGATTGATAATATCTGAGATGACTTTGGTAAAATCTTGAGTTGTAAAAGTTTGAATGAGATTTTGCACAGTTGTGCTATTGGTGTTCAATTTTTCTTTTGATAGTGGTATTATAGCATATTGTGGCTGACCTTGGTCTTTTGATCTGATCGTGGAAAATCAATTTTCATAGTCGGATTTGTTTTGATTTGAAATTTCTTAGAAACCTAGGTTTTATTTTTGAATAGATCTTGCCTTTTGTGGTTGTGTAAGAGATCGGCACTTATTTGTGAAATCAAGGATCTTCCATTTTATATCTAGTGTTAACCCTTAGATCTGAAAGGATCTATAATTACCTGAGATTTCTGGCGTTTTCTTATCACTGGTGATTGTCAAACCTGTTAAGGTGGTCAAACATTCGGACCACCATTTTGGTTTGGCTTCTTCTAAACCCTAACTAGAATATTGTGAAACTTTTTTGATTTTTTTTCATATATTCTATTGTATACTTATGGTCTTCCATGTTTTAATTTTAGTTATTGCTTTTAATTTCACTACGTGTGTTGTGTAACATCTGTATTTTGATAATTTTGGGGAATCTTGATTTATTTCATCGTGTGTTCAAATTGAGCTTGACTTGAGGACCTGATTTTCACAAAATTTCTTGTGAATTTGGACATTTGGGAATCAAAGAATGTTCGTTAATTTACTATTGTTATTCTACCTATGTTTTGTGCATTGATGCATATTGTACTTTAATTGTGATAATGTGTGTTGTCAATTTTTGGTACCATCATATATATATATATATAT